>VZRU01015663.1:9733-23218 GCA_013398155.1 Pedionomus torquatus | reverse complement strand
AAAAAAAATTAAAAAATAAAAAATGTATAGTAGTTTTCAAAGGATTTAGTTATTCCGAATGCAACACTAAAACCAAGGTGCTTATTTGCTTTTGTTCTTTCAAACTACTTCACCCTCCCAAGCACCAGGTTATATTTAAACTCCCCCCCCCCATCCTTCCCCAGTAGCAGTGAAAGAGCATGTGTCATTCTCACCCACCTTCTCTGTGAGAAGTGCACAGATGATTTATCGAAGCATTTTGGAAATATCCATTGGATTGATGCCTAAGGTCAAATGAGCTTGTCTTACATAAGGAATCAAGGTCAATGAGGGCCCTCAGGCCTTGTCCAAAGCAGCTTCACCCTTACAACGACTAAGGGTGGTTCATAGTAGCATCACATCTGCAGATTTCAAGACTATTAAGAACAAAAAAAGTCCATCAACTGGTGTATAACTAGTTTAATAAATATCAACACCTGTTTCTCATTATTTTGCCTCTTTGAAGAAGATACTTTCCTATTTCAACTGCTCAGAAGGCCAACCTCATCTTGAGTTACAGTCTGGAGTCAGCACCTCCACCAATGTCTCATTACCTAAGGACACAAGAAAGCTACCCTGATGGGTCTCACTGGGTGGAAACCAGACTAATTCCACAAGCTAAAGAAAGAGGGACACAAAGAAAAACACATCTCTAGTCAAAATCCAAATCACTGCAAAGTTTCCATGACTTGGAGCTACAGGGCACCAATGGTGTAAAAAATAAAATAAAATACTGTGGCTTTGCAAAATTAGGCTGGAAGGTAGGAAAATGTGGGGTTTAATGCTGACTCTGCTGCTGCATCATTGGCAAACAAGAAATTCCTCAGTAGTTTAAACTTCTTTAAAAATACATAGGGTTGACACACAAGGAGTACCTGAGGACCACTTTGCGATATGATGGGTTTTGTCAGTGTTAGGTAGATGATTTGACTTGATCTGAAAAGTCCCTTCCAACCTGGACAATTCTACAAATTTATGACTGCCCAAACAAGGGGATAAAATATTACCCACTGATTGTACTTACTGGCTTCCTGTCTTTACGTACATACCCTTCATCATGCTCTGCCTCTCTTAGTGCTCGTCCATGCAAACATTTAACAGATCATTTTCCCCCTACTCCTCCATAGCTGAGGAGGTTTGACGCCCACATTGAGAGAACCTGATGCCTCTGCTGCATTAAAACAACCTATGCAAGCACCTTTTAAGGGAGTGAGGGTGAGAAAGAGGTCTACTACTATTTTATTTTTTAACTTCTGAAATTATGGCTGTGTTACCTCTATCATATTCAATATCAGTATTTCATCCTGTTTTAATCTTTTCTGTAGGAAAGAGGCTCTAAGGGACTCGGCTGGTGATAGAGTTGACAGTGCCTTGTCCACATGGGTAACAAGAACACAAAATACAAAAAGAGATCCCAGACTGCTTAGTGAAAGGCTGTTTTCATCAATTCCAGGCTAGAGCAACTTAGGAATTAAGAACTTTAGACTGAACTGGAACTGCTACTTAAAGATCCCATGACATGGGAAGAAGTTCACCAATTCCTCCCTGCTCCCTTAGTTGTTTTAATCCATCATCTTAACTAAATATCTTCCAATGATATGGTCTAATATTAACAAAATACAAATGCATTTCAACATCTAGATAAATAATTAAGCTGGCTTTTGACAGCAAATTTAACCTACCAGCAGTCTCTGTAAGCAGCCTGGAGCTCCTCAAGCCAGCATCTGGACCACAGTCAAAAAAGTCAGTTAATCCATTGCCATCTGTCTCTTTTTTGTTAGCAACTCAGTTGGACACAACAGTCCCAATTTTAGCAATTAGTGTGGTCAGCTACTGCAGTGCTAATTAACAGCACATTAGTTCTTCTAAACATCCACAGATCTTTTGACAGCACCAAACATGGTAGGTTGGGGGAAGGTAGGGGAAGAAGCATCTTTGCTAACCCTAGGTCAGAGATTCAACTTCCTGAAATCCTGCTGCTCATCCCAATATCATGTTAAATCCTTCTTTCTACTCATTTAAGTGTTTTAGGTCCATAGGAAGGCACTGAGTACAAATAGGTCCCCACAACTTTACAGTTGCCTTTTGGTTCTCTAACAAAGACCACACTCAAGGGTTTTGACTTCAAATAGCGTCCGTGCATGTGCAACTGGGCCACAGCTCCACTGACATCAGATAAAGCTCAGAGAACACACAAATTATGGTTGTTATCATGTAATTATGGTATTACTACAGCAGCAAAGCCTGTTAGTCCCCCTTTACTTCAACTGGATGACCAGAAATAAGGTCCTGAGAAGGTATTTCATGAAAGGTATGAGAAACGGGACTACCAAGCTTTAGTTTGTGTACTTGGGGTGGCACCAAGATCAGAACTGTCATCCCAGATGTACCAAGTTCATTTCTTACACAAAAGTGATAGTTCAACTGATGGTTGACCTGGTTTTTAGTGTCTTTGCTGAGGGCAGAACACCTTTGCCATGCTGTTTGTCAGCCAAACGAAACTGCACAGAACAACGGTTTCCGTTGACACAGCAAACTACAAATATCATACTATAATACACATTTGTGATTGAGTGTCCTACACTTGAAATTATGCCTCTTCGAGCTTAACTTCAACTAGGCTTCAGTCCATCAGCCAGTTTCAACCCAGCGCTATCAATCCAAACACTATTAAAATATTTAGACTGTTACTTGCACACTAACTCCTTTCCAACCTTCACTGTTTTTTTTTTTAAGTAGATAACTTTGAAGCTGTTTTTTCCTTCCCCCTTCCAATATACATTCCTACTGTTGGCAAATAAGCATTTTGGAAAAACATGATCCTCTTTAATACTCTTCCTTGGGGTCTTAGAAGAACAGTGTTTTCTCCACATTTAACAAGCTGTTCGTCATGCAAAAATCTACTAAATTTGGATTTAAATGTCTCTTGATTTCATTCAAAAAACAAGGAAGTCTTGCAGAGCTTCATTAAGTCAGACTCTCCACTCAGTGCCTAAAAATAATAAATCAAAAAGCCACCAAAAAAACCCCAAAACAAAATACCTTCACTCTACAGGATGAGATGTATTATTTGCCGAGGAACACTTGAACACCCTAAAGGGCTGCCCGAGCATCTTCATTAAAGAAAAAGCCAAACTCTCATCTCCAGAAACTGAAATTCACATAGACATTACAGCAAACCTCTACCCGCAGAGCTTGTGGGGTTTTTATTACTATATATTTATAAGACTGCTTCTCCTTGTGGTCAGGTAACAGTCTCTTCCATCTCTGACAGGCTGCAGGACAAGTTGTGTCAGATCTTTTTATAGCCCCTTACACTCCCTAAAGGGGCTCCATGAAAGCTGGGGAAGGACTCTTGATCAGGAAGTGAAGCCATAGGACAATAGGACAAGGGGTAATGGTTTTAAACTGAGAGGAGATTTAGGTGAGAGATTAGGAAGAAATTCTTTCCTGTGAGATCNAGCAACCTGGTCTAATGGAAGGTGCCCCTGCCCATGGCAGGGGGGTTGGAACTCAATGATCTTTAAGGTCCCTTCCAACCCAAACCATTCTATGATTCAGTCTTGAGCTCAAGTAGCTTCTCAGGGAACGATGTTGAGCCTCAACTTTGACAACTGCAGATATGCAAAACAAGATCTGGGCTCCCCTCAGTCCAAATTTGCATTTTCTCCTACCCTCCAACAACTCTCTCAGTACTGTAACAAAAGGAATACTAGTTTTAAGATCTTTAACAAATAGATACATATTGAGAGCATCCAGATAACCGGTGAGGGTGCTTTTGTGACCATGTATTACTGCTGAAGCTCAGCATCAGCCAGTTGTTCATTATTTTTTTTCAGCTCCACCACTTTTCCTGTTCTAATAAACCTCAGCCCTGGCTCTGCCTGTTTTAATTTCATATGCTGCACAAACCTCAAAGCCTGAGTACATTATGAAGATATTTTCTCCCTCACATCAGGACTAACATCAGCGTTGCTAATAGCTGTGGTTTTCTCCTCCCGTTGTTCTCTCAGACTTCTGACTGTAAAAGATAATGTACTTGTCAAGAAGGGGATTACTGTATCTAAATTAATGTTATCATTACCAAAGCTTTAACTACAGAAGAGAGGAGAAAAGGTTTACGTTGACGTATGAATTTGCACCTCCTTCTGCAGACCAGGAATGTCCAGCCTGGAGAGTGGATGTTCTCTAGAACAACCACAGACCTCCCGTACTCCTGAGACCGCTTAACTCCTCAGATGCATGGCAGTCCTCATCCAAAAGACAATTTTTTTTGTTCCTCACTACAAATCTACTTACCTCCAGATCCTCCTCTACTGAAGTCAATGCTCTTTGTAATTCAGCAGAGTGCCGTCAAAAATACATGTCAACTAATTCTGATGTCCTTTCTCCACTAGTAGGAAGCGGTCTGGGTAGTGACCATTCATTCAACCCTTAAGTGGAACCCATTGTGGCCTTGACAGTTACTTGTTGCCCTTGTGGCCAAGGCGGCCAATAGTCTCCAGGGGTGCATTAAGAAGAGTGTGACCAGCAGGTTGAGAAAGGTCACACCCCTCCCCCCCACCCGGTGAGGCCACAGCTGGAGTATTATGTCCAGTGCTGGGCCCCCCAGTTCAAGAAGGACAAGGAACTACTGGAGAAAATCCAGTAAAGGCTAAAAAGATGATCAAGGGACTGGAACATATCCCTTATGAGGAAAAGCTGAGAGATCTGGGGCTGTTCAGCCTGAAGAAGAGAATGCTAAGAGGGGACCTCATTGATGCTTATCAATATCTAAAGGGCAGGTGTCAAGAGGATGAGGCCAGGCTCTTCTCCTGGTGACAGGAAAAGGCTCAACAGGCACAAACTAGAACATGGGAAATCCCATCTGAACATGAAGGAAAACTTCTTTCCTTTGAAGGTGCCAGAGTCCTGAAACAGGCTGCCCAGAGAGGGTGTAGAGTCTCCTTCTCTGGAGATATTCAAACCCCACCTGAATGCGTTCCTTTGCAACTTGCTCTGGGTGACCCTGCTCTGGCAGGGGGTTGGACCAGGTGATCTCCAGAGGTCCCTTCCAAACATTCTGTGATTCTGTTGAGCTTTTACCCATCTACAATGGCAGCAGAGACAAGCCCAAGCTTTATCTGCTTTTGCTAGCTTTGGAACCAAGTATGTGAGGAAGCACAGCACAACTTGGCTCAGGTCCATAAGAAGCTTCATTAGGACTTGTACCTGAGCTAACATCTCCCTGGAGAAGCACAGTCCTTGTCCACGTGGTGTAATTCAGATTTCCACCAGCTCACAAATCTCAGTACTGTCTGCCTCTGTTTCATGGCAAGTTTTGCTCTTCTCAGAACTTCAGTAGGTTCAAACCTTGGTCCTTTCCCAAGGAGACAGCCTCAGGCTCTTTTTTTTTTTTTTTTAAACCACAGACTCCATCAGCGATTCCACAGGAAAGAAAATAATAATCCACCAACACCCAGCTGCAAAAGCCCTGGGGAGTCCATGCTGAATAACCCCCACCCAAATCTCAACAGCTCAAGTCTTTTTTCTCAGCTTCACTTTGTGAACCCTAAAGATCAGCTCTTCAAATACACACAACATCAACGGAAGAGTCAGGACTTCTGAAGCGTTTCTAAACTCACTATGCACCAGTTTTATTTCAAAGTAATTCATGGATGTAGACAATCTAAGCTTATCTCTATACTATTCACTTTCCAACTGTTTCATATCTCTGCAGAGTTTGGAGCATGTAACAATTAATCCTTGGGAATCTGTAATTTCCTGGTCTGGAGTATGGTACACAGAATCATAGGATGGTTTGGGTTGAAGGGACCTTAAAGATCATTGAGTTCCAACCCCCCTGCCATGGGCAAGGACACCTTCCATTAGACCAGGTTGCTGAAAGCCCCATCCAGCCTGGCCTTGAACACTCCCGGGATGGGGCATCCATAACTGATGGGCAGCATTCATCCCTTCACCTGAAGACAAACTGCAACTGCTGGCAACCTAATTTTAATAATTTTTTCTATGCTTAGTACCACAACAGTTGTTCTTGAAATTATACTTCCAAATGAAAAGGCAAGTAAGCAAGACTTTGAAGCAAAGCTAGGGTGAAAAAAAAATAAAAAATAAAAATCACCAAACAGAATTTGCAGCCTCAGGGACACATTGCTCATAAGTTCAATTAATTCATGATGCATACATACATTTTTTTATTATACTTTACTACACAGCTTTAGATGAGCAAATAGCTAGATGCTGTTAACAGAAAAATCAAGAACGACAGTAGCTTTGTTTCAACTTTCACTGTTGCAAATTAAAAGAAAATTAGGACTCATGCACATATGTCCATTGTCACTTTGGATCCAGTTCCAAATGGAACAGGACGAGCAACTGGGCTTTACTAAACCAATTCTGACTCGATTTTCCACACAGGGGAAGAGGATGGAGACATCTTTACATATCCATTATTTGTCATCTGTTTTTTCTCCTGCCAAGTAACTAGATTTAATTCTGATTAATGAAACAGCAGCTAACGTAACATCAAGGACTGTTCTTGGCTTTGAAGCCGTGATTCTAGTGTTCAGAGCTGTGACAATCCAGTACAAGAAACTTACTCCATAAACTGTGCTTTCCCAAGGAAGAAACAGTGGCCTTTTACAGAAGACACGTGGAAAATAGGATCACCAAAACTGAAGGTTATTTTCAAATGGCCTCCTCTAATCCAGTTTATGATGGTTATTTACTAGCCAAGCTTTAAGTGCTCAGAAAAATACACGTTTCATTAATATTTTCTTAATAGCAATAAACTTTCAGACCATCTGCAATTTAATTCCCTGAGCAGGTCCTTCTAGAAGCACTTTGCAATACAGCTGGGCACGTTACTTGCAATATATTTAATTCTTTTAATGAAGATAGTCCCTCACTGACTGTTCAGAGCTGGTATTGAAGCTTCAGTGTCCCCAAAATTAGGTTACAGTTGAACTTGTTTTGGTAAAAGGAACATTGCTTCATACTCAAGTAAAAAACTGTGGGTAGAGTATAGTGAAATCCTGTATTTCACAGTATTTTAACTCAAAATCCAGCTTCAGCAAAGTTTCAGTTTGTAGTGCTAAAAAAAAGCTGTCACTACAACAAAGTATGACAAGTTTGAAGGTTAAAACAAACACACTTCACTGTGCCAGCAATTCAGAGCTGCAGATGATTATCGACCCCCCCACTGCAACATGAAACATTGAGTGGGACACATGAAACTAAAGAGCTTAGTGAAGTACAGTAGNTCGACCCCCCCACTGCAACATGAAACATTGAGTGGGACACATGAAACTAAAGAGCTTAGTGAAGTACAGTAGCTGTGCTTTTTAGTTCTTACTGTGTAAATGAGTTTAAAGCTATTATTCCTAAGCATGACTGCTTTGATAGCACCCAAGAACTTTTAAGGCAGATATTTTTATTTATTTTATGCACTTCTACCAGGCAGATCAACCAATTCAGAGGCCCAAATTCAAACTTTACCCCTCCCCACTGATCATACAAGGAGTCTGAAGTTAAACCTATATGCTCTTTGCCTGCAATCAGTCTCAAGGAGATTAAGTTCCAATCAACCACATCCTGAATAAGATCAAGAAAAAAAACCCCACAGCTCTCACCATGTTCTAGGTTTGTATCACAGCACCTGGAAGCCAAAAGACTAGGTGAAAGATGCTCAAGTAACAGCAGAGAACTCACCCACCTGGATAGGAAATGCACAAAAGGAAGAGGAAACACAGAGAGATGATGCTCTAATGTCAATTCTCAGTTTAAAGGTTCAAGAATCCAAGTATTTGACATTGTTCTTGAAGCCCATCCACTGGAAGAATTTCTAAAAAACTTGGGTTTTTTTCTTTGGAGAGGGGAGGTTTCTGAAATTCAACTCGGAGAATCCAAGTTGCTAAAAGGCAGCTCAAAAATTAGTTTTAGGCTCAGGTCTCTACATTAATAACCTGATTTGTGATGACTTGGCTTTGGCAGTACTATGAAAATGACATTCAGACAAGGCTAGTGACAAGAGAGAGATCAGAAACCCAGGCACATGGAATCCCAGTCCAAATTAAAGGCAACAGTTACAGTTTTTCCAGTTTCATGATACAGATAAGCAGCTGCCTGCCTACCCATACTTAAAGCATTTCCCTGCTTGTTAAGTATTTTATTTACCAAAACAGCCTCATAAAAAAAAATAAAATTCACTTTTCAGTTGTACTTTAGACAGCAGTACTTTGACAGGCAGAAGAGGGATGAAATAACATTTCTTATGTACCACAGGCATTCCACACAGAGATGCTGGAGCAGGCACTGGTCAGCCTTTGAGAAAGCCCACTGCTGTTCTGCCCTAAGTCAGAAAGGCACTGGAACAAGAAACAGGAGTAGGTTAAAGTTACTCGAGAAGTGCCAAAAGGGATTTAAATGAAATACAGACAAGCAAACATTTCAAATGCAGGTAAGTTCCCTTGCTCCACTAAGCTGTGGCTGAAGCAATGGCAGGAGAAAATATTCTAAGTGGTACTAAAAAGAGTCAAAAAAAGTGACTTTTACACAGACTGAGATGGCCTTGTGCACAGGCAGCATCGCAGGTCCACAGATAACAGCTGCAGTGTCCTTGTGCACTACTTGGAAGCACGCACCAAAAAAAAAGGGTACAGTCAAGGTTATTCCAACATTCAAGGCAAAGTGAGAAGTATCACCATAACCCAAAGAAACAGAAATCCAACAGCGAGGAGGCTATGGAATTAGGTCACCCAACCCCATTCAAGCTGCAACCTGCTTGCAAATGCAACAGTCTCACACCCAGACAAGTCACTCTTATCTGTTTCACAGGTCAAAGTAAATATCTGAGCTGGCAGGATGCGATTTGGTTGTGACAGGTAAAAAAAAACCCAAACAAACAGCTGCTTTAATAAACTTGGAGTAGAAGCCTGTGTCATTAAACACACATGGACCTCCACAATAGCTGTAGAAGTGATTTCAACATCTAAACTATATCTTTACAGCCACAACATGCAGTACACTTGTGCCATTTATTTGGGTGGGTTAGAACAATTCCTAACCTTCAACAGAAAATATATACAGCAAGTAATAATTAAACAAAAACAAAACAAAAACAACCATCACAAGAATTAAAACTTTTATTAGTATATTCACGTATTAGGCAAATGCAACACGCATGAAGCTTATTTCTTAGGTTCACAAGTTCTACCAATACATTAGTCTACTGGTAAAACTAGCACAAACTGGTAACTGCTTTGTCAATTTTTATTTTAAAGGTGTCGGGCCCACTTTTTCAAGGCTTGATTTTTGGTGTTTCTTCTATGCTCTAGTCATTATGGCATAAAAATATCCATCATTATCATCAATTCAGTCAACTGATTAAAAGCTGTAACACTGGCCACAGTTTTTTGTTCTCAAAGCTAAAGTTATCACTAGCTGTACTTACAGTACAGTACTAGTGCAATGGATGAAAATACAGGGAAAACAACAACAAAACGCAACAGACAAAAGGCAATCCTGCTACTGCCACAATAACAAAAGAATAACAGACAGCTAAATCACAAGATTGTTAGTAAGATGTATATTTTTCAAGTCAGAATAACCCTTCTATACAGTTTCCCAACCCTTCCCCAAGCCAGACTTATTTGCAGAATATATTTCAGAATATTATTTTTATTTTATATGGTGCAACTGTAGTGTCCAAGGGTTGACAATAACATGCACTGTCATGAAGAACCTAGAAGTCCTCCTTCACTGGTCATACCTCAGCAATGACTATCCTAGAGATTTTGCAGAAGCAACTACTTGCAATAACAAGGCCCATTATGACATAATGAATGCATATGATCTGGCATGTAAGCAAGCTATACAAAGCCACTTGGACCAGAAATTTAAATTCTATTACTGAAATAGGTTAAGAAGCTTCATCTGTTTAAAAACCTATACAAAAGAATCTAGTTTACACTGGGAAAGGATTTTTCAAGGTATTTGGCTCCAAAAACTAAACCCCATTATTTTCAGTGACATCTGTTTAATGAAAAAAAAAAAAATCCAACAAAAACCAAACAGATGTAAGGGGTAAGCCAAGAACCTTGTGTACTTAATCCTGTATCCAATGTTACGGTAAATTCTCATTCCACAAGAATTCTTTTTCTTTAAAAAAGCAGAAAAAATTTAAGCTTTTCTAAAAGGAGTCTGCTTTTTAATGTTTAGAACATGAAAGCCTGCTTATGTAAAAAAACCATAAAAGAATGAAGGAGTAGTCTTGGAATTTTATGAGAGATTTGCCCCAATCAAAAAAAACCAAATGACTATTTATGGGAACTAAAACATAGAACAGCACAATACTGTGATATTTGAGATCATGATACATTACCTGTACATATATTTAACTATTCATGTTATTGATAAACCATTAGGACACTCAATTATATATCCAATAAAAACACCATTAGGAGTCTTTAAAACTGTCCCTTCTTTCTGAAGAAGGTATTTCTACACACTAAATTTTCATCTAGTATCAGAGTACAGGAAACAAGAATTCACAAGGTGCTTTAATTGATGAGACCTCAAGTGCTGTTTTTTTAGGGTTTTTTTGGTTTTTTTTTGTTTGTGTTTTTTTTTTTAAAAAAAAAAAAAAACAAACCAAAAAACTTTTTGGATAGCAAACAGTTCATGGGGACCACACACAAATACTATGACAGATGAACTGTTTTATGACGTCTGTCGATTGGACTTGATATTTAGCCCACTGGTAATGGAGGAAGGAGTTTTATGACATGCTGGAGCAGCGTACTGAAGGGGAGCCCATCTGAGTCAATACTTTGTCCAACCATTGTAGAGGTCCATTCAGATGAAGTTCAATCCAGCAAGGAGTGCTTGTTACTGTTTGCCGCCTAAAAAATAAAAGAATAATCAAGTCAGAAAGCAGCTTTGGCTGCCATAAAATTCTCCATCATATGATCAAATATCATGAAAAATTAAAACCTGCAACCATTTCAAGAACTGTTACTAAGGTTTTTCAGACAATCTTTGGAGAAAACTCACCCAAAACACTCCACATCTATAAGATGCATCAATAATTACACACCTGCCCATAACACATTGAGATTATTCTGCTCTGGAGAAGAAGATAAGAACTGCAGCACTGGCTGCCACACAAAGAAAGTGCCACACTTCTTAAAAAAAAAAAAAGGAATAGAAACACTCAGCACTGCATTGTCAGTATGGCTAAACAGCACAATACTATGGTGATCATAAAGTCTGGCATCTGGCTTTTTGGAGCAACTGAGAAGATAAACATATAAAGGAAATTGCTAGATGTCAGAAATGGTATGTCAAAACATAGCACATGGTTATACTGTGCTAACTGACACTATTCTCAAAGGAATGCCAAACTTGATCTCTGGTTTCCTGTAATGTTACACTTTTACATGTGTTTTGCACTGCAACATCCTCACACAATTTAAGTAAAAATCCTGTTACCCTTGTCTTTTATATAAAACTTGCCTATAATTTTCCACAACAGAATCCCTCAATCAAACACCATATAGAAAGCCTCAGTAAAGCTGAAGGGCTGACAACCGTAAAAAGCTTTTACTCATTCACTCTCCCAAATATCCTTGTTTTAGAGACCCATTATTCAAAAAAAATAAAAAATAAGACCTTCCTTCTCATCTCCAAAGTAAAGAATTGGACATGCTCTGCCCGAGAAATCCTGTTATTTCACTGTACCCACACCAGGCATAGGAGTTTTCCCAAACTAGACTTGCAAGACTACTGTTGCTAAGCTAGTTTTTCCTAGTAATTCCAGCTATACCAAAGTCAAAGCAAGGAGGCATTAAGATTCAAAAGGCAGCAGATTAGGCAGACACAAACCTAGCCTCCTTGTTTTTACTATTGCTCTGCAACCCTTGGATTTAAGGAAATCTGTTTATATAAACAGAGGAACCAAAAAGCAGGAAGATTAAGCCAGTCAGAGGATGGATTTCAAAAAGTCGATTCACATTTTCTAGGATAAGAAAACAGCAGGGTCTGCACCCTCTCAGCATTCTAAACGACATTGTTCTTCTATTGGATCACTGTTTTTTTTTAGCATAGGCATTCAGGGCTAAGTTAACAATCTAAATCACAGGAAATAATTCCATTTAGTCTCAAATCCTCTCCCAAAGAAGGAAGTTCATTATTCCACTGCTGTCAAATCCCCTACAATGTATTCCACAACACACTTCCTCAAAAATTTATAACTAGTTCTGTTCAACAGCTCTGGCTTTCTTTGTACTACATGAGCAAAGGCTGATGAAATAGTAATAATCGCTTTGCAGTTGCCTCAAAGCAGAACACTATGTCCAATTCTGGGGCCCCCAAAAAGTCCAAGAAGGACAGGGAGCTACTGGAGAAAGTCTAGTGGAGGCTACAAAGATGATCAAAATCAATGACTCAAATATCTCTCTGATGAGAAAAGGCCGAGAGGCCTGGGGCTGTTCAGCCTGGAGAAGAGAATGCCGAGAGGGGACCTCATCAATGCTTATCAATATCTAAAGAGCAGGTGTCAAGAGGACGGGGCCAGGCTCTTCTCAGTGGTGACAGGACAAGGGGCAACAGCACAAGCTAGAACATGGGAAATTCAGACCGAACATCAGGAAAAACTTCTTTCCTTTGAGGGTGGCAGAACACTGAAACAGGCTGTCCAAAGAGGGTGTGAAGCCTCCTTCTCTGGAGATACTCCAAACCCTCCTGGATGCGTTCCTGTGCAACTGGCTCTGGGTGACCCTGCTTTGGCAGGGGGTTGGACTAGATGATCTCCAGAGGTCCCCTCCAACCCCTATCATTGTGAGATTCTACCTGTGGATTTCCAGTTCATGTATCACCAAGTCACTTTGCTGTGATTACCTCTACTTAACTTTCTTCTGAAGATAATCCTAGACCTGGATAGTTCCTGTGCCAACACGAACACTTGACTCGATCTGAACTTCCACCACCATCCTCAACTCAAGCCAACATCAAGTAAAAAGCTATAAGCTATTTTGTCTATCAAGTTTATAAAAATCTACCACCTTGCATGCTTATGCACATACACATAAAATACGCCTAACAGGCTTTGCCAAAGCCTGATCTATAAGAAATGTTTTTGCCATAGTAATGAATCATGGAAGTTTAAACAAGAATGATGGATTTTCCAGTGCTTCCTGATCTATTTTGACAATTCAGACTACACTCATTTAAACTCAAGGTTGTGTTTGCAGGAGCAACCTCATCTTGTTCTAATCACACCTGCAGCATAAATTACAAGTTATGGGCTTAATAATTTCATAGAATAGTTTGGGTTGGAAGGCACCTTAAAAATCATTGTGTTCCAACACCGCTACCATGGGCAGGGACACCTCCCACTAGACCAGGTTGCTCAAAGCCCTATCAAGCCTGGCCTTAAATACTTCCAGGGATGGGGCATCCACAACCTCC
>VZRU01015662.1:963036-975423 GCA_013398155.1 Pedionomus torquatus | reverse complement strand
AGATCCTCCTCTTCTCCAGGCTGAACAGCCCATNACTCCCAAGTCCCTTTCTTCAGTGCTGCTTTCCAGCACCTCTTCCCCCAGTCTGTATTTATAGTAAGGATTGTTCCGGCCCAAGTGCAGAACCCTGCACTTGCTCTTGTTGAATCTCATGAGGTCCATCTGGGCCCACCTCTCCAGCCGATCCAGATCCTTCTGGATGATGTCCCTTCCCACCGATGTATCAACACCACCACACAGCTTGATGTCGTCTGCAAACTTGCTAATGGTGCATTCAATCCCCCTGTCTATATCATTGATAAAAATGTTAAACAGTATCGGTCCCTTGAGGGACACCACTAGTGACTGCCTCTGTCAATTGAACTCAATTGATGAAATGTCAATTGATGATCCATCAGTATTAGCTGTATCTAAGGAGGGACCAGCTGTAATCCACTAGGTTAGAATCCCATCTGAAAACAAGTTGCTACTGATAAAATTTGCTTTCACCCATGTAATTCATTCTATTGGCTTTCCTGAGATGTCTGGATGTAAAAGAAAACAGAATGTGTTTCTTGGTTTCATTTTGAGTCAAGTTCTACATCTGTGCTCTTAAAGATATTATACAATAAAATATAAGAACTAGGTCTAACTTCTACACACATGCGAACTATTTCAAACCACAGAAACAGATTTTACCCTAAGGAGGGCTGATGTATTACCAGCATGAACAAGACTTGCCAAGCTACAGATGAACAAAATAGAAGTATTTGCATAAAAAGACATTTAAAATATGAAAAATTGAAAGAAAGAGAATGATAACCTTTCTATTTTAGTCTTATTAAACCTACACTTAGCCACTTTGAGAATTTAGAAGATTAAAAAAGCACAATACATGTCAGAAAACATTGGCTAGTTGTCAGTAGAGGTCAATTATTTACTGAGTTTATATTGTATACCATACTTCTGAAAATATCAAAGGAGGCAATTATATATATTCATTGCTGGTATTTCTATTTTTCTTTTTTTCTCTCTCTTTTTTTTTTTTTTTTTTTTTTCACATTATAGGCATAATGCCCTGGCAGCTACCTCTCAGTGTCAACTTAAAGTCACTGTGCTAATGACACACTTTTTGGAAGTACACTCCGAAACAAACAATTCAATTGCCACAGGATGCTTTATTTTTCCTCCATTACTTCATGTGAACAGGAGCTGTTTCCTGATATGAAAATTTGCATGGCTAAACACAAAACATTGTCTCTACTGATAAACCAAGCAGAAAGCTAAAGAATAAAAAAAAAATCACAGGTTTGCAGGCATATTGGACATGTTTCTGGTTTCCCAAGTGTTCATTTTGCACATACTTTATTTCTTGCATTTCTTTTTTTATTTTAAGAAAGATTTCTTCATTTTATGTAGTGCTTTAACTTCAGGGATCTGGCATGAATATGTTTAAATTTCCAAACACTGACATTATTGACAGCTTTCTCCACTTTCTTATGATTAAAATTATTTCATAGTCCAGGAGTAGTATGAGTTGATCATAGCCAACAACAAGAATGAGGAAAACCTCTCAGGCATGTGCATACCCACTTACACTTTTTTATGTATTTTTTCTGAATAATTCTGTACTTATTCTTGCTCAGCTGCCATTTCTTTTTCTAGCAATCAAATTCATTATCAAAAATATTTGCTAAATAAAACTCAGAATATTGAGAAGAACGGATTGCAAGTTCTTATCTTGATATTAAAAATAGCAGTAAGCTAGTCAGAAAATAAGAACATGCAACACCTTATAGTGTATCAAAACAGCTTTTAGCCTTCATGTGTTAGCAGCATAAAGTTGAGGAACAAGTTACTAGCTAGGAGTATGCCTTATACATTATTTTACATTTTAAGGCACTAATACACATAACATAATCAAAATCCTTAAGTCTGTTTATTAATGGTAAGACATAGGTCGATCTTGTTATTTTGTCCTGTATGCTAATTATAATAGTCTGAAGTAGTAGCCTTCACCTGCATTTCAAAAACAGAATATGCTTGCAATAAAAAACTAATACCATAAGCTGTAACTGGCCAATTTCAAAATGCGAGTAGTAGTAGAATCAAAAAGTTAGGGGAAAAAGATTTGCCTGTAGCAGTTTGGAATCTTAGTTTAAAAATATAAAAGTAAAATTAGGCCAAATTTCAAAGAGAATGTTTATGTTCAATTACATTTAAGGTGCAGCCTGTAGCTCTTTAACTCGAAGAACTAAATCTCACAAGATGCAAAAAGAGACTTCTACAACAGATAAAACTTTTAAACATAGACATAAAGAGTTAAGAAAAAGGAAAATCCTACATTGGTATCTGTAGATTAAACTGAAAAGAATACAGCCCTCATGCACGGGACAGAAAACTAGAGATTTCTAAGGTAGATTCAGAAGTATATTCTCTTCTGTACTTTTACAGGAAATCTAATATCTTAGTAAACATCCCTCAGCAAAGATTTGATCAGAGACACTAGAAAGTTACATCTTTATGTCTGAGAAGGTTCTGAGTTGTGTGTTGAGACCAGGTTGGAATACAGTGATTACAGTTCAAAAAGTTAAGCATACCAAATATACACCAACTCTTCATGTTTACTGGACACCCATTCAAGCCCATACGGTAAAACTTTTCTTTAATCTATTAAATCTTTAATCAATTTAATCGATTAACAAAGGCACTCAAGTTCCAAACACAGGTTCTTCAAGTTCCTTCTGTGGTCAGTGAAGGCTTCCAGAAAAGCCTGTCTAAGATTTTGGTTGTCTAGAGGCCCTTCTCCCTTGTTCTCTCTCCCTGTTCTAACCCTAGGAGGATGACAGTCCTGGATTGAATGTCTCAGTTCAGCATCCAAATTATTTTGGATAAGTGTTACCATTTCACCACAGATAATAAAGTATATGTCAAGAGTGGACTATCTATTAAATAGGATCTAGCATGTGTGTTCTATCTTTAGAGGTTAGATAATTCTTTCACATATCCAACACCATACTGTGGATTTCCTGCATTCAGTGTGGAGCCAAAGGACTTACAGATTTGGGGCCATGAAAACAATGAGCTTGTTTTTGTATTGCATTCAATTTTTCATTACTGGGAATGCCAGTATTATTAACTTTTAAGACAGACACAAATAGGGAGAGTTTTCTAGTCCCCACACTCCAGACATTATTCATATTCTTAATCTCCCACTGGCAGATGCCTACACAGCCTTCAGGGTCAGCCAGGTTTGTCTGCTGACAGCTTGGGAAGCTAGTTCATAGCTAATGTGGCTACCATATGACTGACACAATTAAACATATTCCTCATGGCTTAGGCTCCCAGGCAGCAGTTAAATGTAGCAGATGATTTTTTAGTTGATGTCACTTGTGGGTTCAACTCTTGTTGAGTTACTGAGGGTACAATTCAAGCTGTCTAGACCTGGGTCATTATCAGGTCCTTTAAAAATACTAATTGCTGATACACCAGAAAAACATCACTCCTCAGAAGAATTTGTAATGATCAGAAAGTGAAAAAAATGATAGAATTGAACTATCATCAAATTTTCAATGGCTTTCTTGCATTATGACTAATCATAGGAAATAATGAGAGGCACATTGATATTTCTAGTACTAGAAGGTGCTACTTACTAGTTGCTGTAAATGGGGTTTTGATCAACAGAAAATACTAAATTAATTTCAAACAAAACAGTATATAGTCTGGTCTTCTATCTTCAATATGTGCCATGAGTAATGCTCATAGATTGACAGCTACAAAGATTAAGAAGACAACTCCTAAAAAACTTAGCCAAATATTAGAGCTGGGGCAGAGATGAGCTACACTTTATGAGATGTTTCCCTTTGGTTGCAACTGAAGAGACGTGCAGACTGAAAGAATGTATACCTATGAGGACAAAAAGACAGGATAAAAAGCAGTCCTGCCCCTGGTTCTAAGGGAGCTCTGTGGGTGCAAAACTGGCCGAGAAGATGACTGGAGGAAACTAAAATCAGGGTCCTGTTCCTCTGGTGCCCAGGGAAAATAGGCTTTGTGTATAAGATGAAAAATCTTGTTTTTATTTTCATCTCAAAATGGAGACAGTCATGGGAGTTCCTGTCTACTGACTAACAGCTCAAAAAAGTAATGAATAATGGAAATCACAGAACCCTCACTAGGCTGACTAGGAAATCAGTTCTGTAAAAATACGTGATTGTCACTCAGTGGAGAAAGCAAATTATTTACTACACATTAGCAGAACTGCTGCTGCTTGATTCTTCTTTTCAAAATACAATTCTGCTGCAGGTGGGAGAATTACAAGGGTTGCTTTTTGTCATACTTAAATGACATTAGCTCAATGATGATGTTATATCTCCTGAGATCAGGAGATCTTTTTTCCTCAAACACTAGCATCTTAGCTGTCAGCTATCTTAACTCCTGTTCTCAGATGCTGCTTACATATTCACAGGGATCTGAAATTTATTTTTTCTCTATGCCAGGACAACTGGAAGATAAGGCCAGTTCCTAGACAGAATACTCAAAATAATTCTACATTGTGATATATGCAAAATGTTGTCACATTACATCTGTGTTAGAAAAGTAGCAATGTGCAGGTTTATTTTCCAGTCCTGAGAACTGGCACAATTTGGTTACATCCATATTACTAAACTGTCTCCAACACAGGAGATTTCGTTATTCTTAGATTCTGTTGGGAATATTCCCTTGTCTATGCTACCTCCTGAACTATTCCCAGGAATTGTCTGGAAGAAGAATTCTTTAGTGTGGTTGAAAATCAGGTCAAGAACAATTTTAACAACTTTGTATTGTAGACACTCAAGTTCGTGTATGTGCACTCGTGCACTGGCACTGAAGGCACTTTGAATAGTTTTTGGCATGGAGACCTCAGGTGAGATCTCTCCCAGATTTTTAACTAATAGTTTGTTGATTTGAGTGTGTACCTTAATGAATAGCTTATAGAATAGCGCTTTTTTTCCAAATGAAATGGAGTAGTGTTGAGTCTGAGATGGGCCTGTCATCAGCCTGTTGGAAACCTTTGAAATTCTTCTCAAAGAGAAACATTTTGTAAGCTTCCCATGAGTTGATGACACTTCCTTAAATCTTTGTCTATACTCTGTCTAAGCATCTATAATCCCAGGAGACATGTTATTGTTTAACACAGAAACACTGTGGGTTGTGAATTTTTGCTGTCAACCTAAAAAATAATCACTTTGAATTCCTTTCCTGTTTTTTGTTTGTTTTTGTTTTTTTTTTTTTTTTAATCTCTTTTATAAATAATCATTCATAATATAAAAAGAAAAACAGATGGTTTATTCTCATATTCATTCCAGGCTATATATGCCTGTCACTTGCATCAATGAAGGTATGATGCTTTTTCAGGTTTTGCAGGCTGTTATTTTAGGAAAGGTGAAATGAGGGGAAGTAAACCTCAGTGTGCTAAAGAAGAGTATGCATACTCTTCTTCTATATATAAAACAGATATATATATCTGTTTTATGTTGAATATGAGACAGTTAACATAACTCTGATGTCTTTCTGGAAATGAAGAACCAGGGGTAAAAAAAAATACTTTTAAATGGTTTAAATAACTCTAAAATTGAGCTATTTTTTCTTTGCTGACACTTTCTATTTCTTTTCTCTCTTTTTTTTTTCTTAAGATACTCCCTAGAAATTTTTTCACCCAAAGATTTATAGCCCAGAAGTAAGCAGAAGTAAGCACATGACTGTAATCAGCACCATCTCCATCTGAGCCAGCACTTGATAAGGTGAAACCTCCTGTGGCTGGTTTATTTAGCTCGCATCTTTGTAAAAGGTAAACTACAATCCTTCAACTAATTCAATAACAGTCCTTCATTTCATGGGAGCAATTTAAATGCAAGAAATACACAGAATATAGCACAGATTACAGTACTCCTTCCTTATAGTTGAAGCTACTGCCAAATTATAAAGTGGCTCAATAGAAAACTCAAGACTTCATTAGTGTCGCCTTAGAAAAAAATCTGGAATGGTTGGATAGGATTCAAAACTAAATGGCTTTAATTCAAGACAGTTAGAAGATTTCCTGATTTTTTTTGGAAACATTTTATGGGCACTGCTGAGGGGAAAAGGCAATTCCTTGTACTTAACTAGACCCACTGGCACATTTCTGCAATTCTATTTTCTGGCTTTGAACAGGCCTTGAGACTGTGAGCAAGTGGAATAATTTAGAATGGCCCTAAGCTATATCATATCTTGCTCTAAGAACATCACTGGAGAACTCTGTAAGAGAAATCCTTGAGTTAGAGTAGTCTATCTTGCTGATGCATCCGAGGAAATATTTGTGTGATGCTGCACCATATGTCTTCCTTCAAACACAAATAATTCTTTGGGTTTCATTGAGAACAACACCAAATTTCCAGGGACCAATAATTGACAGGAGTTGTACACTTTCAGACTACCCCTAGGTTTATACTAGTGCATCAAAACACAACTTGGACATGGGTGCCCTGATTTGAAGAGTAAAAGAGTTACATAATATTGATGCAATTGCTAGAGAATTGTGTCTGGAATACTAATTTACTGGTATAGACGTAGCCTCACTTTCATGCTAAATACCACTTATTTACTCAGATGGAAGCTCCCAAGAGGGGCTGTGAGCTGTTGGCAATGGTAGTTGGCTGCCTGCCTTGAAGCACAGTGGGGTTTTGTACTAGCACTTAGGATGGGTTACATTTAAACATCATCCTTGCGAGCACCTGGCCTAGAATTAGCCAAGTGACTCCTCCATGTTACAAGGAGCTTGGGAGAAGCCTTAACAGGTAGTGACTAAGAGCAGTGTCTGTCCAAGCCTTTCCAGCAGCCTCCCTTGCACACAACCCTCAGTAGGTATCCAGTACAGGGAACAGAGGCTTCAATTAGCAGCTGAAATAACAGGGCACACAGTCATAGCTCTGCTGTGATCCAGTGCTTCAAGGGAAGAATATACTTCCAGATGTGAAGAATATGTTAAAATGCTCAAGCATGTGGATGCCTCTTTTTTTAACAGGCCACATTGTCACACTGGTCACAATCCTGCAGTTCTGAGGTGCAAAAGTCTGGTGTGTAAGACATGAATGAGTTTTGGATTCAGGAGACATGAGTTTGATCTCCAGCAGCGTGAATGATTTTCTTTGGGTCATTAGGAAGCTCTGCACACCTCTGTTTTCCTGTTTGCCCTTCCACATTTTTCTTTCTTGTCTGTTCCCACAATAAGGTCTTCAAAGTTGGGCAGTTTTTAAACCTCCTTTCTTTATGTTTTATTGGCTACCATGGTTTTCTTTTAAACTCCACACTTTGAAATGACAACAAGGCAGTTTGCTCTAACTTTTGTGGCTTTTATTGATTTATAACTGCTATGATTTATTACCTGCACTGCCTGATTTCATTTAACTAAAAACTTAATCCAAATGTAATGCGCATAACACTTGTCACAGAAACCATCAAAGGCACTTCTCTTCCTAGGAAAATCCATCCTAACTAAGTAAACAAAGTGTGTTCCCGCGGGAAATAAATATTGAGCACTGCAGGACCTGCAGTTGGAATCCACAGGAGACATAACCAATGGCTCCCTACTTATCTTTCAGCCCCATGAGAAACATGTGGGCCATGTTTCAACCATCATCACCCCAAGATCTGAGCACTACTAAGTCATTTGGTAGTACCAACTGCACCCAGATGAAAAATAAGGACATGATTGTAGTTCTGATGATTCAAAAAGAACATATAATGGGTTATTTATTAAAGTTTCATGCTAGTAGTGGAGAACTGCTAGCTTAAAACCTCTTAAAAAATGATAAACACTAGCAGTTTTCCTAATGGTTAAGCATTTCACATCTATGACCTTTTTTATCTTGTCCAGTCCTGAAAGCAGATTTGCCACCATCTTGAGCCAAATTAAAAGAAAATATAGACAAGGTGGAAATGGGGATGGGCCACTTGCGGGAACACAGAGACATTGTCTAAGAATGCAGGGATGGAGTTAGAAAAGCCAGAGGTTAGCTGAAGCTGAAACTAATGAGGTCAGTGAATGAAAACAAGTTGGTTTTTTTTTTTTTTTTAATGTACAGCAGCAGCAGAAGAAAAACTAAAGAAAATGTGGGCTTACTGCTCAATGTGCTACCTACTGGCAAAGGACACAGGAAAGGCAAAAGAATTCAATGTTTTTCTCTCAGTCGTTCTTAGGCCCCTTGGGTCTAGTAGCAGTGGGTAGGAGAACACACACTAGTCATAGCAGAGGAAGATACAATCAGGGGAGTCTTAAGCAAGTTTGGCTCTGGGGGATGGCATGAATCCAGTGATGTAGAAGGAACTGGCTAATTTCATTGACAGACCTTAGTCTATCTTTAAAAAAGCATGGCAATCACGGAAGATTTCTACTGACTAAAAAGATGAAAATGGCACATCTATCTTCAAGAAGGGCAAAAAGGAGTATCCAGGGAAAAACTAACAAGCCAGCAGCCTCCCTCTGATGACACCAGTTGACATTGCATGGCTCATGTCAGCACAGATACACTCATTTCTTGGGAAATTAGCAGTGTCCTGTAAACAGTGTGTTGGAAACTGTTTCTGCCCTATTTTAACTTCCAGATCACACTCAGGTACTGCTTAGGTTTTCTTTAGTTTGCTGTATAGATATAGCCAGTACCAGTGATGATGTAGTCAAGGAGATCCAAAGCCAAGTGCAGGGTAGTAGTGATGTAGCTAGCCTGTGCATGTTAATTCAGGACCAGAGAAAAGGCCCAGACCCTGTTTAAAAAAATTAAAGATGCATCCATTACCTCAGATATCAGTATAACACGTGCATAGGCATTCTGGGGACAAGCATGTAGACAAGCAAATGGTAAAAGTTCTGCTCATGTGAAGTCAAGTTCTACTTCAAACACCAGAACTTTTCTGAAACTGATTGAAGACTATTTCACATGGAAAGGGTGAACAACCAAAGGGATGCTACGTGTTGCTCTGTGTTGCATTCCTACCCGTGTGAGATACTCTGCAAAAATGGAAGTATTTTACTTCAGTACTGCAGGTTTGACTACTTTGTTAATCTTTAATAACTTGTTTGTTTTGCCTACTTATTTTATGTATTAAATTTTTGTCTTGTAATAAAAATACATACAGAATTCAATAGAAATAATTGTAAGTTTTCAACTATAATATACATTCTGGTACAAAGTAAAACTTTCTTGGCATTAAAGTTCAGTATTGTTGCTTAAATGCAAATAATTTCATCATTCTTTTTTTTTTTTATTTTAAAGTGCCTATGAATGAATTACCACTAAAAAATACTTCATAGAGCACATATAAAATTTAAGTTCAAAAGCTGGAGAGGGAATAGTAGAATAACAATCTGGCATACGAAAGGAGAAAATGCTACAGCTTCTAAAACAGCAAAGAAGCTGTGTTTCTTTGGCCATGGGGAATGGTAACATTTGAAGAAAACACATTATCAGCAAACTATTTATGTAGGAAATGCACATCTTGCGCTAGAGGCTGAAAGAAAAAGTATTGACAAGTCACAAGACATTACAGTACAGTATTACAGCAATACAGTACAACACAATCCAAGGTATTATCAACACTACACTGGACTGCTGCTTGCAGTGGTATTAATAGCACAAGTAGGAATTTGGCTGCTAGGTAAACTAGCAGCCTCAACTCTACTCCTCCTCACAGACTGGAAAAATAAGATGTGGCCAACCTGTCTCTAGTAAAGGGAGTGAATAGTTTTAGGATAATGAATTAAGTGTTTGTTTCCTAGGAGACAGATTGATGCACAGGATGTAGTGTGAGTCCTCTTCTCTGGAGGATTACTTGCTATCCAGTGTGCTCTCAACCTACAATATTAAGGTCTGTTAATGGGTCTGGGAATGGGAAACCTGTTTCTGTGCAAATGTCTTGAATTACTGAAGAGTAATTTAGGACAGTTTCCAGGTTACTTATGCTAGCCTCTCATATTGTCCATAGAAGGAGAGCTGAGTAAGACCAAAGTACAGATTTAAAGAATGTATTACTAGAGCTTTGTGAGGTTATCTTGCCTGCACACGCCACACAACCATAATTTTGGGGGGCTTAATATGCATAGCTGAGTTGTAATTTCCATGTTCTGAGGCATACATTTATACAGCTTTTGCACTGATGCTTCAAAAGATGCTTCAAACCTGTTTTCTTAATTATGCACAGAGGTTAAATTTTATATTCAAGAAGAAATATACTTTTCTTAAATTGTGTTCTTTTATACCTTTTTCTGGTTTGCAACTGATAATGTAACTTGGAAAACATTAAGTTCAACTCTAATCATCTATATTTGTGGTTAGTTTCTGACAAGAGTAAATGTCTAGTTTAACTAGGGACAATTTATTTACTTACAGTAAATTGGATTTGTAGAGAAAAGAAATTCAGCTCTTTTTAAGGTACAGCTATTATGTTTATTGAACAGATTTCATAATGTGTTAGCCTATGAGCAATAGAACGCCAAGTAGATTAATTTTCCATGGCAAAATTCAGAACTCTCACCTAATTTCTAACACAGGAAAGTTAAGACAAACCTATCCTTATAATTAACAGTGACAAGCCTGAATATTCTTGTTATCTGTATGAATTATGAGACCTTCTAAAAGGCAGCTGATTTTTTTCACCTCATTGGAATAAAAGATATTGAATCTATTCTGTATTTCCCACTACTGATTTCATTCAGTGATTCCTTCTTGTGCCATTATTTAGAGAGAACGGAAATAAGTAGTTTGCTCTCCTCTTGCTGTTCTTTTTTTTTTTTTTTTTTTTTTTTTGGCATACTTTTACTGATATCCTGTCTGATTTGTCTGTGTCCTGATCTATCCTGTGGTAAAACATCACCATTTTTCAACTTCTTTCAAAGAGATTCTCTTCGTCTTTATCATTCTTACCATCCTTTCACAAAGATCTTCAAAACTTGCAGTGTGCTCTTTGAATGACAGATTGACTAGCACATCCAACCGTAGTACTGTTGGGACACCACCACTGATCTATTTAGTGATTCTTGTATGATTCCACAAACTGTCCTTTATCCCTGCATGTGTATATTAATTAGAGACCTTCAATGAACTTTAACAACAATGTAACTAATAATTTGGGGTGCACTTATAACAGCTCTTTATTGAGTGTAGATTCTCCATCTCATGGTCCAGTTCACTCTTATTCTCTGGCAAGGAGAATGGAAAATGAAGAAACAATTTATAAATCCTGTAACAAAAGGCATTTATCTTTAGACAGGTTATGAACCAACTTTACTAAGTATTTATAGATGTTAGTAGATATTCTGAAGCCAGAATAATTTGTAGTTATTTTTACACAAAATGAATTGCTAAAGGAAGGGACAGATTTTTCAGGTTCTTAAATTTAGATAGGGCTTATTGGACTTAGTATGGACTTCAGTTAGAGCAACAGCACCAGGATTTACACAGCTCATATAAATTTAGGTGCTCAACTTGCCATCCTTCACCTCCTTAATTTAGAACACCTTAAAATTATATTTTTACAGACATTCATAGGAAGGAAGTTCTGTGAACTCAGTTTGCAAATGACTAAGTAGAAGCTGGGATTAAGTGATGACAGAGTTTTCTATAACTGGTTGCAAGCAACTTGTAATGTTTATAAACATAACCAATCTTCATGAAGTTCATTAAATAAAATCCTGCTTGCAGTGCAATTGCTAAGAGCTCAGCTGTGCTTCACAAGCAATGGTTTTTACACCTACAGTTTTGAAATCCAGAAGAAAAGAAACAGTGAGGAATATCTGAAGAAGATTAAGCATTTAAGAAAGACAGGATAATCAACAGGAAAAAAGTGAATAATGCGTTTTCAAATCATACTTTCCCAACTCAACTCACACTTTACCATGAGGTCTTTAGACCTTTAGTTGAAGATCTTGCCTAATCCTGATCCAGATTAATTTAAACTGAGACAAGGCTGCCTTGTTTGCAAAATGCTCTATAAGTAAATGAGAAACATGCATCCAATATATTAACATTTTAGAAGTGGAAAGAATTAGCAGTATTGTAGAGTGAAAGTCTTGCTTATAGCTTGACACCCCAAAATAAATTGATTATTTATCTTCACAAATCACTGGAAGAATTGCACAGACTCAGACATCCCCTGAAAATTGTTACTGGAAGAGTCCTAAAATTGCAGACCTGCCATGGTCTCTAGGTTCATAGTTAATGCATATTAATCACTGCTTCATGCTTTCAACTTACAGAAAAATACATGTTTTTCCTTTTCAGTGCTGGTGCCCCAGAATATAACAGTAATGTGAGAGATTATAATAATTTGTTTACACGTATGTGTCGTGGTTTCAGCCAAATTTACCAAAACCTGATTGACAGATGCTCTCCCCTCCCC
>VZRU01015662.1:837258-952778 GCA_013398155.1 Pedionomus torquatus | reverse complement strand
CGTCCTAGCTCCCGCCGCGGAGACTTCTGCCTCCGGCAGGAGCAGAGGGGGAGTGGGCAGGGGGCAACCCACGCGTGTGTGACCGCCCAGGAGCCGCTTTACCGCCGTGAGAACCCACTTAGCGGGAATCCTTTGCCTTCTTCTATTTACATCGGTGACATCTTAATGAACGGAGCGGCGCAGTAGCGCGCCTGGCCCTGCCATACGGGTCTTCCATCCATTCATGTTTTTTCTGAAGGATTTATGCATGGGAGGGCTGTCTCTTGCAAGCTCTCTAAAGCTTCCCGAGGCGGGATGCAAACAAGACTGCAACTAAAGTAAAAATTTTGCATGGCTTTTTTTCTTTCAACGGACTGATAATGTTTCTCTTCTCTTTTTTTTTTTTTTTTTTTTTTTTTTTTTTTTTTTTAATACATGGAATGGTACGGCAACTGCCTGTAAACATCCAGTTTGCACGTTGGTGAAACCTGTGAGTTTTCAGCCAAAGACATTACATTAGAGCTGTTCACAAAATAAAAATAGCTGTTTAGATAAAACCAAGTGAAGTAATTTGGTAATTAAAATATAATTTTATTAATCTGCTCTTCAAAGGGTGCATTTATTAATAGCAAGCATCATGCCCAATATACAACTGCTGTTTTCAAAGTGAGATGAGAGGAAGTAGTTAAAAAGACTGGACAATGATTCTCTCAGATAACAGGCAAAGCAAAAGGCAGATGCTATAAAATTATTTCATAGGAGCTTATCAGTCCAGAGAAAAGTTATAACAGTGTATTTCATTGTGTTTATTTGCTTTGCAACAATCATGAAATTGCAGGCAACAAAGGAGGGGAAATGTACTCAGAATGAACTGGATGGTATAAGGACTCTGTACTCTCTTTGTAAGTAAAAATAAATAACCACGTTTGCTCAGTCCATTGCTCAGCAGCTCCCTTGACAGGCCGTGTAAAGATAACAGCCTTCATAACGAGGGTGTACTTTAAATTAGGGGGAAAAGCATCCTTTGTTCTGATCTTGAGCAAAGACAGTATTAGGAAAACTACCTACATTTACCTATTTCCCTCCAACATTTCTGTAAACAGGCTGTCCTCTTACTTTTAAAGATTCAAGATTTCAAATCTTCAGCCCTAGGAGCTCTCACCCTGTTGCCCCCTGAGCTCTCACACTTTTTTTCCCCTGAAGCCACAAGAAGAGCCTTCCTGTCTGTACTCTTGCAAATAGAGACGATACAGGTGCTGCTCTAGAACCACTCCTCCCTGACTTTTGCATCTGTTATCTTTTGGCTTGGGATGGAAGCTGGCATTTGGCTGTCCATCCACCTTTCATTTGACTGGGCTGCTGCTGCCTAAGTCCTTTGCTCTTTGAACTGCCTTTGTACATTACACGGACCTCACCCAACCCAAACTACTGCTTCTGGTTACGGGCAAGTTGTTTGTGGGATCTGCAGGTGCAGGTGCTCGTTAGCTAAACACTGTCTCATCATTATGCAAGAAAGCTCATACTGCACTGATTGCAGGCTCACACAATTTTGAGGAGAGAAATAGATGTGGTCTAATGCTCTTTCCAAAGACATTTTTGTATAACTTTCTTAGCCTGCCACTAAAAAACTGATACAAAGCAGCACACATTTCAAAGTTTCTAAGAAGCTAATTTTTCCTGCTTGAAAAATCCATATTCAAGGTTAAGTTGGGATTTAGTCATAGACTTTCTTGAAACAGAGCAGAAGCAGTTCTAAAGAGAGTTTTAGTGGCTAATACTGCTTTATGGCATCATCCTTAATTATGCAGTGTGTTCCTCTGCTTATGTCTGACCTATGCTGCTGGACTAGTGTGGCATGTGAAGTCAATGCTTTGATTTTATTTTCTCCACGTTCCATTCAGATAGCACCTAAGTAATCAGGAAAGACGCTTCCCTGTGTGGTGCTGAAAAACTATATTTCTCCCTCTTATTTTGATTTGTGCATTCACATGTGATGAAGAGACTCATTGTGTCCCAGTAATAGCATCAGTGCAAGTGGAAGGCACAGCATATCCCTCAGATATTAGTAATAAACTAAATTGAAGCATTCCGACAGTTAATTAACAACCAAGGGCAGAATCAGAAGCTTGAACTTTGATTGACATCTACTGGGCTCTTGAGTGAGCTGCATTGCAGGAATTCTACTTATAGTAGCATATAACAATGTCTGCATTGCTATTTGGCTTTCAGTTTAATTAGGAGAATTGACATCCACTGTTTCAGCTGCTGCACAAACCAGCCAAAGTGGAAATGGTTAGCAAGTCTGCATTTGAATGCAGCCTTCGTTATTGCATTCATGTGCTTCATGCCAGTGATTCTCAGTGCAAGCCACTGAGAAGAAATAAAAGTTTTTAGGACATATTTGCATGCACATTCAGAGAATCTGAAATCCAGATGATAATCTCAGTATGCTTTCTCCTATTTTCTTCACTTGCTTGCTCTTTATTGCTAGAAGCAGAATAGGTGTTGAGGATAGAGACTTTCTGTTCTGCAAACAAGACCCAAAGATTTCTTTACCACTGCACAGCAATGACAGGACTTCTTAACCGAGAATGTACATTGACTGTAAACACCTGTTTCTTCTTTATTTGAAAACTTTGTATTAAAAACATTAGTAAAAAGTAGAAAAATATATAATTACAGGAGGAAAAATATTTTTAGGATGTACAGAGGTCTCTGGTTACTGACATGGTCTTCCACACCGACCAGTTGCAGCAGTTGATAACTGGAATAAGACCACAAGGTATTAAGAAGCAATGTACAACTCCATATATTTAACTCAATTTATACAGGTAAAGAATGGAAATAGTTCTCATATAAGTTACTCATTTCCATGCATCAGAATCTTTTCATTGGAATGGTTCCTCTCAGGGACTATGCATTCATCAAAGTCAAAATACAGCAGAGATCACTTGGTTTGATCGAAGACTGAACGTAGAACAAGCAGCCTTCTGGTGTCCCACCAGCCAGGCTGCTGGGCCTCTTGGCAGCCCTCCCCAGAGCTGGCAGGACCTGAGATCACACAACCTGCCAGCACCCAGCTTGAAAGTCCTCAGCAATGCTGGCTTCCAAGACTAAGAGACCGTGCAGGACATCAGTGGGAGATTTCAGAAACTTTCTTTACTCACACAATTTGGTGACACTTGTTTTTCCTTCCAACACAGAACGAGACCAAATTTAATTAACAGAGAATTACTCTTCTCTGGATTGCTCTATTATTTATTATTTATTTTACATTAATTGCCAGTTACTCTGAGTTTTGTACAGAATCCAACTGTGGTCTTTACCTCAAAGAGTTCATAGTCTGACTCCTAAAGCTCAACAGTATTAATTTCATTTTTACACATTGTAGTTTGATTTTTCAGAGCTGGAGCAGAATACATTTGTGTATAGTTCTAACAGCAGAGTCCTGGTCAATGCCTATCAACAAGTAACTCAACTGTCTGAAGTGCTGCTGTTACCATTTTAAAGATATCTGGTGAATACTGAGCTCTATGCACACATGTTTGTGTTGGTAGAATTGGGTAAGTCATGTATTCTCTTAAATGGTGCCATGATCTTCATGAATCTTATTTGATTGCCATATATGAGCCATATCTCATTTAATCACATTTTAAGTTATTGCATTTAAATTTGTCCAGATTACATGGGGAATTTGACACTGAAAAGGTTTTACTTTTGTAATACTAGCATGAGAGTCACCTTTATCTTTTGGATGAATGACAACTAAAGCCACTTTCTGTTACCATTCTTTGTGTAGAAAGTCAACTCTGCCTAGTGTAAATAGCACAGTCTTATTGAACCCATCTCCGAAAAAGGGCAATGTCCAAGGCTGACAAAAGGTGACCTGCAAAAGATGCTTCATGTCTTGAACAGTTTTGTTTCATTTTACTTTCAAGATGTATTCCTGCTAAACAATAATAATAAAAAAAAATTATCCCATTTAATTTTACACATTCTCAAACCTGTTGGGGTGATAGTTCTGAAGACCAGCTCTGCTATTTAGACCCAGAATGTGCAACCTTTATGATGGCAGGATATGCTGCTTAGTATTAATATGAATGAAGTTTGGAAAGAATAATCTATCTATGGAAGAAGAAAAGTAACTCATCAGAGCTGTTCACCAACTGCACAACACAAGACAACTAAGAACCATAGAGCCCCGTCTGCCAGGACCTGAACAGAGACTAACACGTCTTTCCCTTAGGTCAGTGAGGTACTCTTCAGACAGAAGTTTCTTTGGGGCATCACCAAATAAAATGAAATCTCTTGTTGCTTCCTGCTTAAACTCACCATCTTTCCAAAAGATGAGAGATTTTGGCATGATTCTTTGGTTTTAAAGCATTGTTTATTTTCTTTTTTGCACGTCAAGTTAAATCTCTTTTTTGAACATTAGCAGCTGATTTACTTACTGTACATCTCACAAGTGGAATTTGTCAGAGAGGAGCCAGAATGGACCATTCCCCAAGAGAAGAAGAGTCAGGAGCTGAGGGCAGCAGCAAGACTACCAGGGCAGTGTACTCATCAACATAGTCCCAGAGTGCTTGAGAGCGTGGTAAGGCTGGTGATGTTTGGCAGGGGTCAGTCACCTCCCAGCAAACTCCAGACAAATCCATAGCAATGAAGCAGGTCTGAGATTTAGCCAGAAAGCCAAGACAGTGGGTGAGGATCACAATCAAAATCAGCAAGGCCCATGAATATTTCCAGCATGGTCTTTGCCTTAGTTAAGTGTGAGAACCTGAGCTTAAATGCAGCTCCCAGGCAAGGAGGGGACCCCTAAAAGAGATCTCTTACATCTTTCACAAAGAACTCTGTTCCCTGCAAGCTGACCCTAGTTTATATGTTTTCCTGTACCAGAGCTGGCCTCCAGCCCAGGCAGCCGACCCCTGGGCAGATTGCAGACCCTGGGAGTGCCCTGGCAGAACTGTGTTCTGTCCCCTGGTTCTCAGCATAGTAAGACTGCAAGGATTTTATCTCAGTTTGGGAATATTATATTGGCAATGTGAATTCAAGGTATAGATTCAGAAATTGTATACTATGCAAAATATTTGGTGTAACGTTTTATTAGCATAGTGAATATATTTTATTTTTTTGTGTGTGTGCAGTCTAAAGAAAACGCATTCTTACATCTGGACAGACATGGACATGGAAGGGTTTTTCCTAGTCAACTCCACTCCACACCAACTGACAGATGCATTTTGAAGCATATGATTTCCAAGTTGCACAGCAGCTCAGCTGTGGAGCATTCCTTGATTTTAATGCTCTAGCACGATAATAAGGCAGTACAAAAAATAGAGAAGTAGGTTGGAGAACATGAGTAACCCAACTCATAAGACCCTTACCTGAGTATAACAGAGTATTTGGTAGCTAGAAAACATCTCAGAAAAATATATTGCTGGAAGCAAACTTGCTGTATATCTGTTTTATTTATGTAGACTCTCACTATCTTATGTGGGAGACAGCTCCCCTGTAGTGCATCTCGTGAAGCTGATGTATAACAAAATACTTTGAAGATTTCCTATGTTCATGCAGCTATATTTCCTACAGTTTTACTACCAAAAAAATGGTGATCAAACCCACATATATCTACTTGTTTATGTGTGATACATAGGGAACATGACCTAACCACCTACTTTTTTTGCCATGCTTCCATGATTTTGTTCAAATTTGTTGACACATCTACTATGTCTTGTTGGTGAGGAGCTATCGCCTCGCTGGCAGGCCATGCGATTCCTTTTGTGTGTGCAGCCCATTGTCCATCTTTTTAGCTGTTGTATCACATATTCAAGGACAGTTCTTATCCGCTTGGACATTAGTACTAGCTGTAGGATATTTTTCAATATTTCTTTAATAATAAATATTATATAGAACATGTCTTGTCTTTGTGTCATTCTTTCTATTACTTTTTCAACATAAACCAGGTCTGATGTTGGACTTGTTTTGTCAGATAAGATTAGTTATGTAAAAAGTGAAGTAAATTGTGAGGTTAGAGCTTAATAGTGGCTAAAAGATGGACATCCTAGGAAGTAGATATCATCTTCCTACTCAAGGATCTAAAGCAAAGATTGCTTTGTTTTAGATTTTTTGTTCTCAGTACTGGTCTCAAAACCCCCTGCAATTTAGTTAAAGTTCTTCTCACCCCTTAATCAAGTTCATCAATAAAATTATTGTGGAAAGACTTGTGGAAAACCTTCCCAAAACAAATAAAATAAGCACCTAATTTTTAGACTCTTAAGTTAAAGCAGAAGAATCCTCAATCAGGAATTGATCATAATGAAGTTATGATCACAGTGTTTTTCCTTCCAACAGTGTGCATTCAGTGTTTCCACTGGGGCTCTAGCTCTCCAGAATCCCATTTGGTAGCCTGTTTACTCACCCATCCTTTCAACATGACGGTGTGGCTTGGCACCCACCACCCAGACCTTGTTTCGCAGTAGGTAATGGCATTACCAGAACAGACCAAGGACAAGAGTGCTGTATGAAGAACCAACTAACAGCCACATGGAAACAATTCTATCTTTTCTGTGGGCGTAGGAGGTAGAGAATAAATAATGTGTAACTCAAATCTATTTAACCCATTTTTAATCACTGTTTGATTGTAAAATATTGTGATGGAGTGAAGCTCCTTAGAAATTTTCTGCTTCATGTATATGGAGATGTTGATGACCAGTGCTTATAATCATGGCTATACTTCCATGTGACTGCTGCATGGCCTTATTATAATATTTTAGCCAAACAGTTGTGATACTGAAATAACAAGCAAAATAAAATAATTGAAGTTTATTACAATGGGAAAGAAAATTATAGTTCTTTGTTTATATCCATCTGGGTTTTATTATTCCCCCAAAATGAGATAAGAGGTAATGTCACTCATTTAAATAACAGTATGTCAGGTATCACTAGTTATGGAAATTGTGTTTCTATTTTGACCAAGAAGTCACACTGGAAGATGACCCATTGAGAAGAGGTTGACAAGACTTCTGGAGTGTTAGGGAAAGGATTTAGGGTTTACATGTAAAAAACAAATTGACAGCTGAACCAGCAGTCCATCAGCAAAAGAACTGCAGCACAATGTTTAATATGCTCAAGACAGCATAAATCTTCCAGGAGGCAAGCAGCTGCATTTTTCTACCAGCTGAAGCCTTTGTTTTATTTTCATATTCAGCTTGAGATACAATGAGCCATGCTAATTGAATAGATGGCGTTATAGCCTCTAATTAAAACGCCCCAGGACACTAAACCAACAGGGATTAAATTTGTATGTGAAAAATACCAATCTCACTGTACCATCATATTTGAGAGGGTATTTTCGTCAGGAATATAATGAGGTATACAAAGCTTTCCTGATGGACTTCTCATAGCACTTGTCTTAAAATTCAACTTTGATTTGAATTTTTTATGTTTAGTCCTTCCTGGGACTTGCCTGTGAGACTGTTTCGGGGGTGGGAGATCATGAACTTCTGCAGGATGGGTTCTGAAAAACGAGCTTCATTAACTCAAAACCGTCCTCTGTCTCTTGGGGAAAGCCTCCACGAGTTTTCCTAACTCCTGCCAGCCTTTGGCAACTCAAACTTTTTTCCGAGCCTTCACTGACACCGTGTGGGAGAAGTGGGAATAGCAACCGTTTCGCTTAAAGCTCGATTCTGGCGGAAGAAAAGGAACGAAAGCATCAGCGGTCAGATAAAAGACTCGTGAGATTCATAAGCATTAGGAAAAAAATATCTGCTTTTTGTGAAATATGGCCCTGCATGGCTTCATTTTCAGTTATTAAATATAACTTTGAGTGGTTTTCATAAACACAAAAATACAGAAAATAGTAAAATACACTGTGTGGGTAATTAGGTTCCATTACATGGTATTAGCACATTTCTAAGTTACATTTCTCTCCCAACTTTTTTTTTTTTTCAAATTCTGATCCTCTTTTCTTCAGTGTCTGTGTTAATACCTCTTTTTCCACTCCACTTCTCACTCCCATTTATAGCTGGGAACATCAAAGGTAGCGTTAAAGATTTGCATGTAATGTTAAATTGAGGTTTTATTCAGGGCTGGTTTTAGTATCTCATAGATTTTCAGCTGAGGTCTGAAGAGCTCAGTTAGGATTGTGTCCTCACTAGGCAGGCATCTTGTTAACTCTGTGGTGTCTCCCAGGTGTTTTAGGAAGGCCAGTGCTGGCCTCATCTCCTATTTTATGAGTTTGGAGCACTTTTTGATAACATGCACTCCTGCTTGAGAATCTTGACTACCTTTCTCACCGTTACTTCTCTTCCAGAAGCTGAACGGAAAGCCATAGCTTTGCTTTTTCACTCTGGATGGGCAGATGGCATTTCTCACATTACGGAGCTTCCTTTCTCTAGCATGTTTCTTCAGGGTCTATAGAGGAGCTGAGTGCCTCCACTTCTCTAAAGAGCTATCTGAGATGAAAATGCATATTTAAAGGACTGAGATTGGAGAGTATACAAAATTATTGTGTTCTGACAGCTCACTAGTAATAATATATTCTGTGGTATAATCAAACAAATTTGCACGCTATAAAATAATGGTTGTTGAACACAGGCTAGAGTCTCTTTCTCAATGATCTGCTAGATCACTGGTATATCAGTGAAGCTGTTGTCCAAGACTACTGAATAACCTCATATTGTAGCTGCCTCAGAAAAACATCAAGCCAGGAAGGAATATTTTGAACTAACTTTCTGTCATTTATACCCTTCTGTCCTATTCAAACAACTCATTAGCAAACTCTCACGGTTCAGTTTAGCCTTGCACTGAAAGAAAACATTGTCAATGCTTGCACAGGTTGAAAACAATGCTGCAACCAGCAGAGGGCAAAGAATGGGCAGAAAATCTGGACTATTAGATATATTTTATCTTCAGAGGCTTTTTTACACAAACTTATTTTTGTATGCGTTCATGGAATAAGTTTCTGGGATACTCAATTACTATGGTAGTATGTAAACATGGGAATTAAGAGGGTCTTGTGCTATGTGCCATACAAAGAATGGAAAATGGTCTGTGCTACAAAGAACAGATGAGGTGAAAAGGGGAAACATATAAGCATAAACAATAAGCATTACCAGATACATATGTGGTAACAAGTTGTCCTGCATTTCTGTGCTTTTAAATTATTGGCTTCTCCACCTTTCCGGTGCCTCTTGCCCCCCTAGAGTAGAATTCAAAGGAATCCAGACCTACTTTGGCTCTACACTGGCTTTTCTGCATTCTGCTACTCCCTGAGTAGCAAAGGGGCATAATCTTTTCTATTTCTCTGAGGAAACAGCAGGTACTGGAATTCATCTAAATTCCATCTGTGTTAAGCCAGTGTGATCTGGAAGGCTTAGTACAGAGCTGACAATTAGGAGTCCAAGTTTCTTATCCTGTTTCTGATTCACTGTATGGCCTTTAGCAATTTAGTTCTGCACTTTGATTTCCTTGCATCAAAGATGAAAATGATAATATTTGCTTAGTTCTCTGGAGTATCATGAGGTCTCAGTTGCTCATACTGATAGAAAGCTTTGAACACAACATGCAAAATGCCATGAATTGATTTCTGGTACAGTTTGCTGCCAATGAGGTTGACCTCATACTCATTAACTTAATGGATTTTTTTTTTTACCAGAAATGATGTTTATGTGCAGGTGCTTTCCCCAAACAGGAATGAGATTAGGCCTTGCCAAAGTGTGTACATGTCTGCTTAAACCTGGCACCTTGAGGCACTGACAGCCTTTGCTGGAAACGATGCACTTGTCTGAATTAGGTAGAATAGGGGACTGTTGAAACCGTAGCATGAGAACAAAGGGGCCAAACTCTGAACTTTTAAAACAACATTCTGTTTAGCTTTTGACTATTGATTAAAAAAAAAATAAATTAAAAGTACAGAAAAACATTGCCACTTGCTATTAACTTTTGCCTAGGTCAAAACAGGACCACACTTCAATATGAATTGCGCTCAAGAAAACAAACAAGCCAGGAGTAAAAGCCCAAAGTAAAAGCCCAAAGTATTAACATTATTGAAAGTGAAATGGTATTTGAATTTTTTCCCCAGCATTGCATTTCCAGCTGCGAACAACATTCCAGAGGGGCAGCAATGTATTATCTTCCTTGTTACATGCTGCCTCTGCACTGTCAGAATGTAAGTTATAACTTAGTGATGCCGTGTACCAACTGACAACATAAAGCCCTGGACAGTTATATTGAAATTGTCATGCTATGCTACAAAAATAATTGCTTTAGTAGGTAACTGAAATCATCTAAATGGGAAGAAAAAGCAGTTAATATTTATTAATATAATGATTTAAGCTTTTGATTTGTAGGCCTTGCTTTTCACAGGCCTTTCTGAGGCCACAGCTAAGAGAAACTGAAATTCTCTATTCACGAAGAAAACAATAGAAGAAATGGATACTGTGGAAGATTTTATCAAGCAGTGAAATGCTTTGTGGAGGGGTGTGCAAGAGCATGATAGATGTATATCAAAGACTATATTCATACAAGCTATAGAATTTGGAAACATGTCTACAACATGTTGGATGAATCGAAGAATATCTACTGTGGCAGAACAGGCGTCTTAGATGAAACTTGGAAGCCTACGTCTTAAAAAGGTAGTTGATAAAATCACTTTCCCTTAGCGAAATTAAAGGCCACCTAGTCTCTCCTTTCTTTGTCCTAAAATAACCTTAAATGTCTAAACACAAGCCTCATGCAGAAGTGTTTCAATCTCAGCTCCTGCTAAATTTAAATAATTTAAATAATTTAAATTAAATAATTCTAGTCTTGAATCAACGTTGCACCGATTTTAGTCACTGCACTCTGACAGCAAAGGTGAGGTCCACTCTGAAGCCCATCCAGACAACAGCAACAAGAATAGCTACAGAAAATGACCAGCAGTAAAAGATAAAGAGTTCTGGAGTTGTACAGTCTGAAAAGAAAACTGAGGAAAGATGCAAAAACAATCTTTACATATGTGAAGCGTTACTGCAGTGAAAAGCTTGTTTTTGTTGCTGCCTGTGTGCAGAAAAAAAAAAAAAAGTTATATAAATAGCAGCAAAAGAAAAGTAGATTAGATATTAAAAGACCTTTTGTTTTGTTTTGTTTTGTTTTTATAGGGGAGGTAGTTAAACACACCACCACATTTAAGAGAGGCATGACATCTTCAAATATAACAGATTTTAAAATGTAAACTTGCCAGCAAGGGCTTTGTGTTAGTCTTGCTGTAGTTATGTTGGTCTAAAGAGGTAAACAAGACAAGTTTTGTGAAACGAAGTCATATATTTTATTAGATCGACTGATGCAGCTGGAAGATGGATATAAGATTTCAGGCACACCATCCTTCTTAGAATCTAAAGACATGTCTGATCTCAAGATCTTACGTGCCTTGAAGTCTGTGTCTTTTTTTCCTTTTTTCTAGCTAGTTTAGCGAGTTTAATAAAAGAATGGCTTAACTTTATCTGATTCCATTTTAGATTTGGACATCCTCTTGAGGACCCTTCTAACTCTTTTCTTTAGTATTCTGTGATCTGTTTAATATATCTAAATTAACCCTAGCACTATATCCTGACAGATTAAGAAGACTTGGAATCTTCATCCAGATTTGCATGATGAATTATTGTTTACAGAAGAGCCTTTGATGTACAATAAGTCAAACTGTTTTCTTACAAGAACTCCTAAAATGTTTACAGAAAATTTGGTGTATCAGTTTCTGAGAGGCATTGGTGACTGAATCTAAAACATTCAAAAGCTGTTGATTGCTACAATCTCTCAGAGTTTTACTTACAAACTTTAGGCTAGTTTATAAGACTGAATATTGGCATTTTTAATGTAATAGCTTATGAATTTAGTGCAACCATGTTGAAGGACTAATTAATCTCATTTCTAAAAGCTTTTCAAATTGAAAAAGAGGGAAAATAAAAGACATAAAATAATCTTTAAAGGCTCGTCTTATAGAATGTTCGCTACATGCTGCTTTTGAACCCAGTAATCATAATCAAAAATATACCACATTTAATAGCACCTAATACTGCAAAAATTACCTTTTTTTACTCACCTCAAATCACAGTTGACCATACAACTGTTACAGATTCTCTGCAGATGCAATGCATATATTATGTCCAGCAAAATGTTTTATAAAATGAGCATACTCTTGATACAGTTTACCTGATTTCAGGTGGTAGCAATTTGAATTAAGCATCATACTATCATTAAAAAAAAAAAAAAAAAAAAAAAAAAAAAAATTNAAAAAAAAAAAAAAAAAAAAAAAGATAAACTTCTACAAATGTAGATGTGCATTGCTGTACACTAGAGCCAATGGACTAAAATACATCTGAAGAATGCTGGGCAAGTAGCTAGTGAAAAATAGTACTTACAGTAAAATAAACTGGTTTATGAATTAGATTATTTCCCTTGCTGTGATCTTTGGAAAATTACTCTTTGTGGACTAAGATTCTGTCTTCAGGTACAGTCTTGTTTCCACTTTAAAGGAAAACACACAATTCTGACACCAAACTGCATATTCAGATAATCTGTGTTTTTAAAAAAGGACACAAGTGTTTTCTTCATTCTGCAAAGCCAAGTGTTTTCCCATTGAAGCACTCCCTAAATGCTAACTTGTCTTTCCCTATTCAGTTTGCATTGCAGTGTGGAAGAATCATCACATGCGGACAGTTACCAACTATTTCATAGTGAATCTCTCTCTGGCTGACATTCTGGTCACAATTACTTGTCTTCCAGCAACTTTGGTAGTGGACATCACAGAAACATGGTTCTTTGGGCAGCCCCTCTGCAAAGTGATTCCCTACTTACAGGTACAGTTTTACTGCGTTTGTGTGCACATTACCCATGTTATGGAAAAGAAAGAATAATAGCAAATTCCTAATAGTGATAATCTGATGGAAATGTATGCCTGCAACTGAAGTATGTATCTCAGGGTAGCTGCTGAGGATTAAAGGACTGTTCCTTTTCAGAATGTGTTCATGCTTAATAAATACTGTATTTGGTCCATTTTGTTGTTAGACTTAGACAATACACTTTCTGGAACATATGCCTGATGCTCTTCACTTTTTGTAATTGTTTTAATAATACAGAGGGGATGTACAGCAATAAAAATGTCTGTAAATAGAGTTCACAGACACTGGTAAGGAGGCCCTGAAACAGGTTGCTCAGAGAAGCTGTGTTTGCCCCATCCACATGTTCAAGGCCAGGCTGGATGGGGCTTTGAGCAACCTCATCCAATGGAAAGTGTTGGGGGGGTTGGAACTAGGTGATCTTTAAGATCCCTTCCAACCCAAACCATTCTATGATTCCATGATTCTATGGCTCTAATTACAGTCATTTATACTGTGTGAGTGTAGACCTAAACAACACCACAAGCATCCAGGACATGGAATATAAACTTCTGAAGGGAGTCTGGGATTTCATATATGTCTAGCAACTTTTCCTATTTTAGAAGCAAAGTATTCTGATTTACTGGGAGCTGATCAGATTGTCTGCCTTGAGCAATAATTGCCCCACTCATCACCATTGGACTTAATTAGTTATGAGATTATTTCCATCAAAATGATTGACAAACACCTTTTCTAAGAGTAGCTGGTTAAATGACTGACTATTCAGAGTGGAATGACAAGTACTTGGCCTTTCAGTCATAATAAATCAAAAGAATTAAACAGATGCTGAATGTATCCATGCGATCAGCTCTGTGCCTCCAGCAAAATTTATATTTTGAGAAGATACTTGTATGGCTGAGGAGCCACACTGTGTCATCCACTTGATAGAATCAAAATCACAAAATTTGATGCAAAGCTTCAATTTTACTGGAGGAAAGTCCAAAGAGAAAGTGAAATGATCACCTAGGGTAGAGAGTAAAAGAACAAAAACAAAGCAACAGGTTATTTCCTATGCTGAACAGAAGGTAAAATGACTTAGTCTGCCTTAAGATGACTGACTGTTACTGTTTTGGTATTTTTTATGAGACCCTGAATTTCTATAGTTCCTGTGAGAACTGAAAAGGCAAAATAATGGTATTCAATGGTAATGGTAAAAAAATGGTATTCACTGGTATTCAAATATAACATAAGAAACAAGCAAACAAACAAAATGTTCAACAAAGAAAAAAAGATCTAATTAGTCGCGTAATGCTTTAAAAGTAATTTTTCAGGTAAAGTTTTGCAAATTCTAAGTCACATAAATTTGCTTTTTCAGAATCTGACCCTGCTACACCTGCTCATTCTGGGTAGCACCCTCATCTGTGAATTTGTTGATTCTAGTGGGACTACAGCAGATGACAATACCTGTTGTAATTCTGTAATATGTGATTTAAAAAGGAGCCTTTTCTTGGGAATAATTTCTAATTAATAATTGCAGATAAAGAGTTAACCGTGTTGAAAACAGAAATATTTTTTAAAACTCTGGAGAAATACTTAAAATAAATCATTTTTAAAGCTCTGAAAAAATTACACTTACATTTACATAATATTTCCTTTTCTTTAGACAGTTTCAGTCTCTGTGTCTGTACTAACACTTAGCTGCATTGCTTTGGATCGATGGTATGCAATTTGTCACCCTTTGATGTTTAAAAGCACAGCCAAGCGAGCAAGGAACAGCATTATAATTATCTGGATTGTGTCCTGCATCATAATGATTCCTCAGGCTATCGTTATGGAGTGCAGCAGTGTGTTCCCAGGATTAGCCAATAAAACCACCTTGTTCACAGTGTGTGATGAGCACTGGGGAGGTGAGTGTGTCATTGATCATAAACACTGAATTCGTACTGCTGTTATGTAAGAAAAATATCAGGATACATTAATATGCAGTCAACTTGTATAAACATATCACAAAGTGTTCTTAATTATATAAGCTTTCCTAGAACTACCATTTTTCAAATACTGTGAAATCGTATTTTCTTTTGTGTTGCTAAAACTTAAAGTATCTTTGAAATCCAGTTTAAATGAATGAGGCTGTCTTGACCATGTTAATGTTTCCCAGAGGACAGAAACGTTCTTACCCTTAAATGCTTATGCTTATATAATTTTGTGATCGATAGACTTCACAGGTTTTCAAAGACTTTAGCATTTAACCTTAAGAAGCATCTACATGAGAACAGAATTTCTGTTTACTTGATATATTGCTTTTGCTAATTGCAGATATTTGACTAGGCTTCACAGATATCTCCTGGGACTTCAATGCAAATGGAATTAAATTTACAGAATTTATAGAGATGTCGTTGGTACAGGGTAGCAAGTTAGCCCACAATTTGAAATTTGTCATGAATAAGATAACTTAAATAACTTTGTAAATGCAATCAGTAATAAATTATTCTATCCAAGAAGTTTAATCTTGCATTTACAGATGAACTTTGAATCTAACTTGTTCTGTATTTTAATTCAGCTGTAGGAAGCCATAAGGGTTGCCAGGGAGTAACTGCTTCTATTTTGTCTCCATTGACAGCTAGTGGTGTTAGCCACCCACCCAAATGGTTAAGACTCAACTCTGGTGGGCTTTGGCATAACTCCAACGCTAATAGAACGTATGAGTATGCTGCGACTCTGACACTGGATATAACAACCATCAGTAATACCACGGTTCACACACAGGAAAATAAAGCCAAGGTTGCCAAAATATATAACTAAAAGGTGCCTGTTTAATAGCCTTGAGTCAGACCAAAACACAATCAGATTCTTTCCCAGAGTTGCCCCTGTAGAAGGAGGTTCCAGTCCTGTGAACAATTAAGATAAAATGCAGCTGGATCACCTGTACTTAATTATCATGATAAATTCATTCACTTGAACGGCTGAGGGCTCTTCCATGTGCTATTTTGGAAGTTCTTTGTCTGCTAAAAGCCTCTGCAGGGCCACTGGGGGTTTAATGAGAAGACACTTGACTATCAGATTCCCTGCTCTTTATCTCCACCCCAGATAGGCCTCTGCGACAAGGAACTGGCCAGAGCCAGTCATTAGCTGGTACTCATTGCAAATGTGCTGAAAGTTTGTAGGTTAGAGGAAGGCTCTATTAAGCTATGAGTATTGTACTTGCTGTTTCACTGGAAAGGACACATGAGCTCCTTGTTTCAGTGTTGTTTCTTCATCTGTGAACAGTTTTGTAGCCCAGTCTGTTGCTGGATGTTGCAGTATTTGTGTGACTATTTTCTTTGACAGCGTTCACTCGAAGTACAATTTGTGTCCACTCCTTTTGGCTGCAGAATTAATTATCCATGCCTTCATCACTTCAAGGTCAGATCTGCAGCAAGGATTCTTTTAATCAACCTAGGAAATGAAAATTATGTATTTAATTAACTGGGGACTCAGGAGAGCATTTCACAAGGGAACGTAAACTCAAAATTTCCAGATCTTCATTGGCCAGTTTTTGATTCACAACAGGAGAGTATTGCTTCTGAACTACAGAATCCACAGCAGCCTTGGAACTATTTTAAAGAGTTGTTCTTATTTAGTGCTGTGCTGTAGTTGTAGCCCACATATATACCTGAGCTGAAGCACCCATTATACAAAAGAAAAAAAAAAAGAAAAAAAAAAAAAAAAAAAAAAAAAAAAAAAAAAACAAACAAACAAACAAAAAACCACCCAAAACAACTCCTGCTTGGCTGCAAGACTACTCCTATGGACTGTATTTGTCCAAAATGAAATCCATTGATCTTCAGCTTATACTGTGAGCCTTCACTTGGATGCTTGGAGAGGTAGAAAGGGGTATAACAAAGGCAATTACTTATGCATAGAGTTATTCTTTTTGTGTGTGGCTTCAGAAATGAAGTGCAAACACTCCAAAATTATTTTGGTTGTTTGTTTTTTTTTATTTTTTTTTTAATTTATATTAAGCATGAAATGAAAATATTTTTACCTTAATTAAAGTTTTCTGAAATGAGAAGCTTTTCATTCCACTGAAAGATAACAACCTTACTGCCTTTTTAATTAAGTATTCTTCTAATGATAATGCACCATCATTGCTAGTTATTCTGCTGGTGCATTTCAGCTATCCATAAAAAATAATCCTCTCCACTTTCTAATAATAGCTTATCACAGTAACTTGAGAGAAGAAGCTTTGTAAGTGTTAAGTTACAAGTAGGTTGTTTAAATCATGGAATTACTTAGTAAATGTAGATTTAGACATGTTATCGATTAGGATAAAATATACTAAATATATGTTAGCATCCCTTTCAGACTATGGAAAATAGAGCGCTACTAGCTACAAATACTTTCTCTTCAGCTGAAAATACCTAAGGACAATGAGTTGCACAGAGGCATAGAAAATGCGGATTTTCTACTAAAGATCAGGGTTTAAAATCACAAAGGCACCCAAACAGAACAATATGGATAACAGAACAGCAGTTTGAAAAGACTGGTGTACCTTAAGGCCAAAAGAAGGAATAAAGAGCTGGTATTTTAAAAGAAAATAGTTGCATTTCTGTTGGATTTTGTGTTGCCTTTTTTAACTATGGGAATATTGGGGGTCAAATAAAGCTAACTGTGAGGAGGTTGAAGAAGAAATTTGTGTTCCTACAAATAAGTTATATTTACAAAGAGAAAGTGGAGATGTAGATATTGCACACACTCAAGAGACCCTGAGCAAATCCTATAGGAGAGTCAACTTAGAGAAAACAGATTATATTTGGGTGTTTACTGCTTTGTTTAGAACTGCATATAATTTATGCTTTCTAAAACTGGTGTGTGTCTGATCAAATCTTTGCTGAGCATCATGTACACCGTATGTCCTGAGGACATTAAACTGTGAATTGTCAAGGTTGCAACTGCAAAAGGAGGGTGTTTTATGACACTTTCCAAAGTAATTTGGAAGTCTATTCTAATTCTGGGAAGTCAGGGCCACTGAAACATGAGGTGCTATGGAGGACTAATGGGAAGCCATGTCCAGGAAAATGTCACAGATGCCAAAGCAGCAGACAGCACAGTACCCTCCCCAGACTTGGGTCCAGCTGCTGAAATCCATGCAAGTCTGATGGGTGTCTGGAGGAAAGGTCTGATCAACACTGTGACACTTGGGCTCCCTAATGGTGAACAAATAGTGGCCACCCTGACTAATAAGATTTCAAGCATGCTGTTGGAAAGCTGCCAGCACTGCAAATGGAGCAATAGTTCAGCCTAAAACAGGGCTCAATTTCTTTTTAATTGCTTCTGGCATTCCTGAATATAAAATTCATTGCCAATTCTAGGCTGAGGGTTTTTCATTTTGAGTACTGTCTAATAATATTTTATTTGGGAATGCAGAAGGATCCAACATGTGACCTACGCAGACTCAATTAAGGAGCCAATATTGGCCACAGTTCTATAACAGTCTGTAACTGCTATGTGCTGAATTTGATGATAAAGTGCCCAAATACAAGAAACGTATTAAAATGAGTTCACCATGTGTCCAAGTCAGCTAAATACATTCTCTTAGAGCTGTTTGTGAAAAGAGTGTTAGCCAAAGTGCATTAGCCAAACCCTGAAAATGATAAAAAGAATACGGAGGTAATCCTTTCCCAAAACTGCATGGTTGAATGGAAACAAAGGGAAGACTTTGTGTTCCATTTCCTCTTAGACTACTCATAAAATAGTACAAAAACATATTGTCTTAATTCTGGGGAAAAAAAATAGCTGGAAATTGCATTATTACATGAAGGCTTATACACCCTGTTTATCAAACTATTCAGAATATAAAGAAAAAAAGGTGGGACATTTTAATGCAGGAAGCACTCAGAATATTGCTAATACTAAAATTGTGCTTGATGTTATCATGAATTGATAACTCAGGCATAATATATCAGGTGTGATAATATAATTTTAGTATTAGCTAACTATGTACTCTGATACAGGAACATAGTTTGGCAAGGAATGTGTTGCGTGGTTGAATTTTCTCTGCTGTGGGCACCCCCTTCCTAACAACCTTAATTATTAAGCTTTATTCTAAAAAGTATACTCTTTTACCTGCATTGCTTCTTTATATTGGTAACTCAAAAACTTCGTAAGTGTCTTCCTGAGACAAGGGCACCTGGGAACTCTCTACGGATGCTCAACAAACTTGATGGTCTCGTTTTACTCTATTCTTGGGGAAGCTGTCAAGAGTACCAATTTCATTATGTGCCGATGGCTTGAGAGAATATTTCATTTGCTAAATGTATTAAAACCTTTTGAGTCTGAGTTGTCTTCAGTTTGTGTACATATGTATATATATGTGCATGTATATATGTACTTACACAAATATAGTAAAATTCTGGCAAAAATCCAGAACCTGCAGCTTCAATCTTCTACCTCCTTGCTTCATTGAACAGCATTCTGGGCCTGGAGCACAGTGCAGAGAAGGAAGGTTTAGAAAACTTTAAGATTTGTTTAATAAACCCTGCAGCAAGCAGAAGAATGCTTGTTTTAGCATACTGATCCTTTATCAAGTGGAGTAATCATACTGCATGACTGATGCTGAGTAGAAATATTAATGCCACCCCAGCCCAGTCTCTGTGACCACCTGTTTGCTTTTTGTCCCCTTCCTCTTTTCAGTAAAACAGTAGCCAGTGATGTGAAAATAATTACTTTATTCTTAAACAGACGGTTACTCCAGCTGTCTCCCCCTATCCCAAAGCCCATTAAGTGACCATGGAAGGTAAAGACATTTGCCTCTTCTGCTTAGTAGAGAGAGGCTCAGCAGTCCCAGGCAGGCAGCTGATATATCACCGGGACCATAAAGTGATTGATGTTCTCATTCAAGAAGCCTGGAACTCACTTACTTAATAAATGAACAGCATCCCAAACCTGCCCTTCTTCCTTGTTGCTGCTGTGATTGTCAAGCAGCTTTAAAGCTTTTCTGGGGCTTGAGAAGCTAAACAGAGTCATGCTTCTTAGTGAGAAGCCCTACAAAGGGCTTTGCCCTGGGTGGAGGAGGGACAGGTTTCCTTTGATGTTTAGCAGCTGGCACTTGCCAGGTGGCTAAACTTCAAAGGCAAGTGTTAGGATCTACCTCCAACCTGGCCCGTCGGTTCTTTGTAGATAGCTAGCCTCATTTAACGTTTCACTTTTACTTGGAATGCTAAATTAGAAGCCATAAACTCCAGATGGCCTTTTAAATATGTACTGTCCTTCTACCTGAAAGGGGCCTGGCTGCCTGCAGAGCATTGATGAGGCAGGTGGCACCTCCTTCTAAGCAGAAAGAATGTACTTTTAGCTCTGACCTCCCGTGATCCCAGTAAGTCACGTTACTCCAGTTTCTCCTTAATCCCTCCACCTGTGAAGCATGAACATTGGTATTTCCCTGTCTGACAGCACTGCCGTGAGGCTGCATTTTCTGAAATGGAAAGCCAGCTCTGAGATCATCAGTAAATATACAAACACAAGTTATCAGCATTTGTCAAAAAAACTTGCCCCAAATGATTTGCATCCCCCAGGGACACTGACAAGAACTAGTAGCTGCAGCTGCTAATGAAGAGTTGGTAAATTGATTTGCTACAGGATCTTAGAGCAAGTAATGAGACAGGTGTTGCTCATCTAAATATTCTGAAGTCCAATCCATCAAAGCTGTCAAATAACAATGGCTACGTCTCTATTACCTTTGCTAGCAGTGATCATGGCCTAGATTTTGCTACAGCAAGTTTCTGTTTCACTGATACTGCAGCTTTTCTGACTGGTGAACCAGCTGGCTCTTTGAGGCCCAACACTGAATGTGACATTATGGAAGTTGGGCTTTGAGGGCAAGCCTAGAGTTAACATGAGGGTGTACTTTTCCTAATATTGAAAGTTATGGGCCAAGTCTGTGTATGTCCTTGATAAATCAAACTCTAAGTGATCCTCCTGACACGAGGAGGGACCTTTTTTTTTTTTTTTTTTGATAGGATCTGCAAACTCAGTCACTTTAAAAGACAGAAAGTAAGTTTGACTCACTAAAGTTTTGATCTCATGCAACGTTTTTCCTTTATTTTTTTTTTTTTAATTTAAACTAAATACAGAATTTTAGTTGCAGATCTCATCATCTTGAAATGTTGGAAATTTCAGGAAATTAACATAAACATTCATTCTTTACTCTAGCCCAAAATGCAATTCTTAGGATTAACACACAATCTAACTGCTCATATAGTCCACAGTTTCTCTTCTGCTGTGTTGTCAGTCTAGGTAAAGTTTGTTCCTATTCTGAAGCTATCCATAAATGTTAAGGTGTAACTGACATCAACATTTGGTATTACAAACTACATTTGATATTACAAAAGTGAAAGCAAGTGTTCAAGGCACCTGCTGCACGTTGTGATTTAATCTAAAGATTCAGGTTATGACACTACATTCTTAAAAACACAGTACACACACACCACTTATAAGATGTTTGTCTCTAAGCAAATAACATTCATAAATTGTCTGTTGAAAAGAGGTACACAGAAAACTAGAACACAATGGTAGCAAACTTATTATTGTTAGAAATAAATAAAAAATAAGCTTGGAAATTTCCTAAGTTTAGAGAACTTGACTGAATTATTTCTAGGTTTTTCCTGTAATCGTAATAATAAATCACGGAGCATACCTTTAAGGCATATTTATTTTGCCACAAAAAAGTGATTTGAGAAATATTTGTCTCTCCTCCCGTTGGCATCCCGTGTGTTTGATTATAGGTGAAAGACTGTGCAGTTTAGTCAGGAATAGATAGTAGCCTTTACAGAATTAAAACTTAAGATAGTTAAACTTTATGTAAAATACATCAAAGATGAGGTAGGCTGAATAATTGGTTAGCTATGGTTGGATAATGACATTTTCTATCTTTCATTTTTAATAAAAGCAAGATTTCTTAAGACTTTGTACCTGAAGCAATAATGTGATATGAGATGAAAAATGCTTGAAATAAAAGCATGCTTTTAATACAAACAGAATGTATGTACAGGTGATCAAATAATCATTCCTGATCATGATATTATTGGATAACTTTTCCATTATAATCTATTATGTTTGAAAAATGTACATGTATATGTATAGATATATGCATATCTATACATGCATATCTATATAAAACACATGCATATCTATATAAATAATTCAGTTTAAAAGGATCTTGAAATATATGTATATTTAAATTAACTTTTCCTATTTGAATTCTCTTTCCAGCCGAGGTTTACCCCAAAATGTATCACACATGCTTTTTTCTGGTGACGTACATGGCACCACTGTGTCTTATGGTGTTGGCCTATTTGCAAATATTTCGAAAGCTCTGGTGTCGCCAGGTAAGTCTCTTAGACAAGCTCTATTTGCTTGCCGTTGTGACTATGTGCAGATTCCTGTGTGCAGCCTTCTTCTCTATGTGCTCCATGTTCTCTCTTGGGACATGGATTTCTCTATCCAGCACTGCTGCCACATTCAGTGGCACTGCTGGCTTACAGCCACCTTGGGTAAGCACTGAGATACATTAAAAAATGAAGGCGGTCAGGCTGAATGTAAACCCCTTCTTGCTCATGTCTGTGAACGTCTTTGAGGGACAGATAGAAATAAGCAACAGAAGGATTGATTGTAGAAATCAGAAGAAGGATATCTCCCATCAAATCTGAAATGCTTACCAAAATACCTTAGGTAACTTCACTTATACTGCTAAAATCTCCTGTAGCATTCGAAAGTTAGGTTTAATCTTCTCATTTATTTAGTAGTCTGTACAAATTTTTATTTTTCATTTTAGAAAGTCTCAGCTTCATAGCAGGTCAAATCTGAGCAAAAGTTAGACTAGAAATTCCAGCTATCAGAACTGTGAGACTACAATTGCCTGATGTGAAGCTGGCTGTGATCAGCAACTCTTGATGTGAAGTATTGGCATAATTTCTAATGTGAACAAACTTCTTTTTTTTTTTTTTTTCCCCAAGCTTTAAATTAAATGTGCAGGAAAGAAAAAGAAAAATACTGAACAAAAAAAGCCACAAGCCACCAAGCAAGTGTATAAAGAACATTTGAACTGAAGTGGCAAAAATAATGTGGATTTTTTCCAGGAACAGTTTTTCCCCTTCGACAATTTGAAGTGGTGTTAGCTTGAGAATCATATCCTGGATCTGAGCTGTAATCTGTCATACACCCATCTATGGTTCCCTCTGCTGTCTTCTGCTTTGTCTAGAATTTTTCTATGGTGGTAGTTCCCCACCACCGCCTGCCCTGTCATTCTGTAAAGTACAATAAACTCATCCTGGTGAATACATGATGTAAGACAGTCCCTCTCCTGTCCTCTCAAATGGCTCTGTCAACAGCTGATATTTCCATCAAGATATGGGCATGAATCATACCTCTCTCCCCATTATGTCTGATGCCATCCAAATTTGAGGCTGTACTGGCCAGGGCATAGTATCTGCCACATCAGGAGTCTTTCCATGCAATTCAAATTGATCTATCAGACAAATAACAAGCAGACTTCAGATTTCTAAATATATATATATGTTTAAAGTAAAAATAAAATCTTACACTGACAAAACATCATAATAGCAATTTTTCTTGCATCTAATCATGTTAGGTTAAACCAGAGATGTTGTTTATCTTTATTTTTTTTTCTTTTAATTTCTTACCTTTATAAGATTAAATAACAAGATAGTTTGAGGGTAAAATTAAACCTTTACAATTTGAGGGGACTCTTCACTAGAACAAAGGCTTTGCTTGGTTAGTTTTGAAAGTTCAGTCTAACATAGCTCTAAGATGCTCTGCATTGCTGAATAGTTATCTGTCCTGTAGCAACCCATGACCTTATCACCATATTTTTTCTTAACCTTCTCTTCCGTATTTTCTTTACAATTTACCTAGTCTCTCAAACTGTCCATCAATTAAGTTAATGCAAACCAATTGTTCTTAACCTGCATGTAGCTTGAAAATACTGGTTCAGGTTCAGAGCAGAAGTGGAATAACTGGAAACTACCCTGTTTTCTGGAAACTACCTGGGTTTTCCCCCAAATTGTATTACCTGACATATTTCTTTTCACAATATTTCTTGTAAAACACGTCTTGCATGTTGACAAGGCTAGGATGATCCTTTTTCTTCAGTGGCAAAAAGGCAAATACTGCTACATTGCTATCAATTATGCAAAATTACAGATGTCTCTTTTTCTAGCATAGATGACAGCACTATGTATTAGAGGCTGCACTAAGTGAAATTAAAACCACTGCACATCTATTATCAGCTGTGACTTGGCTGCAGACATCAGGCATTTTCTGAGTGCAGCAGGTGTGCTGTAATCAGTCATGTAAAGCAAATGAATGCAGTGTCCTTAAATGTATTATTTGATAATAGTTTCAGTGAAGGAACCATGCTGTTTACCAGAACTTCAGTTAAACATAGTGATCCTTTTGCAAGGTACAATGAGACTTCCAGATGTATGCAGTAATAAAAGTAGATGTTTTCTAAAGGTTCTTTTTTAACTAGATGTTGTACATACAAATTTTCAGATCACTAAAGGTAAGACAGATTTAGAAGCTATCCTTACCATATTTTGTGCAATAGCTTTTAAAATGACTTTTTGTGTCTTTCAAGCAGTTCTTTGAATATAAGCTTTAAAACCTTTGAATTAATGATTCATCTTTGAAAAGATAAGAGTAATCATGCCACAAATACAAGGGATTGTGAGTAATTAATTTTAACTATTATCAAGGAAGCAGTGACTAAGAAGGCTGTGTTCTCTTGTGGATTATAAGTAGATTAAAAGTAACTTCTGAACAAATAAATAGGACTGAAAGGACTTATGATAAAAGTGTTGGCATGTAATTTATATTAACAAGTTCCTTATAGGCTTTGATATAGTGACATCTAAATGCAGTGACACTAAAGCCTACGAATATTAATAACAGAGAGCCCTACCCATTTTTATTTTGGCAGCTGAAATATACCCTTCCAATCTTTGTGAGCTGTTATTATATTTGGAGATATTTTCTCTGGTTATAAATCCCTTTATAATAGTTTGAGGGGATAGAAGAAAAGTGAGTAAGAAAATATGCAACTTCTAGTACCTCTTTGGACACTGTTAGTGGTCTTTTAGTGAATTACTATTTGAATTACACAAATTCTCTACAATTATCTCTATAACTGATTGGTTACTGAAAAGCAAATGTATTCTGGCATGTGTGTACTTGTCCATACATAATAGATGTGTGTTCTTACATAAATGTGTATTTGTAAATGTTTCTGTACATGCATACATGTTTCTGAAGTGTTACACTCNGTGGTTTTTATATTTTTTTTTTCTGATAAAATTCTTGCCGTGTGATTGCTTATTGGTGTGACAGTAGCAAAGCCCAGATAAGGATGAGGAAAACAGGACTCTGTAGAAAGATTCTCAATACAAACTCCTGAAGGTTTAAAATTTAATATATAATACAGTGAGACTGTACATTGTATACAGTACCTACTTTTGATCACCTCTTGCATTAAAGACTGCTTAAATTCCAGCAAAGACCCTTCTACCGGTATAGACTGGTACAAACTCTGTAAAAAAGCAGTGATGAAGTAGCCATTAAGGATTTTGAGCCGAGACACTGTTTCTCTTCCTCTAAATTGCATGTAGCTACCAAGAAACTGGGTCAAAGAATTCTTCAAGTGAATCTTTGCCATGATCAGAAGGGAGAGGTTTGTCCAAGTTTCTCTGCTTCCATCTCCATTTTCTGATCAGTTCTTGCTACAAATACGGTAACTCAGTGCAACTGAAAAGGAAATAAAAGCTTCTGTTTTCAAAGACAGGACATGAAAGTATCCTGATAAACCAAAGTCAGAATCTTAGGTAGTGTATTATCTCAATAGTGAATGGCAAAGACGCGGTGCACTACACGATGCAGTACACAATGCGGTATCCCTACAGCTAAGTCAAATAAATCCCTTGCAATAGGACAGATGTGTCCAGGTATGAAACGGATACTGCTGATTTCAGCTGAATGAGCTGGAATCCTCAGTAGAAGTAAGTGCAAGGGCTGGTTTTTTTTTGCTTTATGTCCATAGAGACATTAGTAAAAAAATAAATGTTAGAACATATCCCCTGTTCTGCTTCATTGATTTCCTGTTCATTACAACACAACTTTGCCAAAATGTTCCAATAGTTGTAAATCAGGTTTGATGGAGCACATAAATGCTAAATTAAGGGCTTGTCTGTGCAAGGAGGCTATTCATTCTCATGATAAGCTCTAATTTTTAAAATGTTATAAGACACAATCTGAATTTTGCAGAGACTTTTAAACCTAAATTATTTTGCACTCATGAGACTAGTCACCCTGCAGACAATTGCACTATGCATGAACAAATCTATAATTCTACCGAAAAGGTTTTCACAATGTATAATATTGAAAATATTATAAATGGCACTGTAATAGAGTTCTCTGAGAAAGTAGTCTATCTGTACTATCTGTGTTATTTCTGTCTGTAGTCTCTCACATTTGGCTGCCAGCAGGAAATAGTTTTGAAGAACTAAATCAAAATTGATGTATTTGGCTCGACTTATGGGAGGGCACAGAAAACAAAAACTGAGATTATTTTTTCTCAGTAGCATGGTGCTACATCTCTCCATTGCAAAGTGTCTTTGGCTAACCTAATCCTTCCTGTGTCTTGGCACTCTTCCCCGATTCCCCTCCATTCATCACTGTATGATTCAGTCTTGAAGAGCTTTGCAGGGAGATCCACACTTCAGCTGTGATTTCTTTAACTGTCACCTAGATTGCATGTTTGGAAGTTTTATGGCCCTTAAAACCATGTGGGCTTTAAATCCTTGTTTTCCAATGCTGAAGAGCTGTTTAGCATCTTAAATTAGTAGCGCACAAACAGGGTAAACTACTTTGCCATACAAGAAAACATTTAACATAAAACTTTATAGGAAAGTAATTGCAGTAGTAGGGGTGGTAAGAGTGAAGGTCTGAAGAGACAAGCAAGGCAAGATATATGGGAAGCAAAGACAATTGCAATACATCAATTAATGTATTTGGATAAAACACAAATTTTTAACCAGTCCTTCAAGTCTGTCTGAAATTGCGTTTGTTTCTTGCAACTACATCAATTAATTTAATTTTTAAAAACTTATTGACATTGCAAACTTATATTGTGTATGTCAATGCTTCTATTTTTCTTGTTATAGCTACCCATGGTGCTATTTTTACGGTACCCCTTATTTTGTCATTTTTAGATCCCAGGAACTTCTTCTGTTGTTCAGAAAAAATGGAAGCCTCTGCAGTCCTCAACACAGCCCCGAGGGCTGGGACAATCAACAAAGTCAAAGATTAGCGCTGTGGCAGCTGAAATAAAACAGATTCGTGCAAGAAGGAAAACAGCACGTATGCTAATGGTCGTCCTCCTGGTTTTTGCACTTTGCTATCTACCAATTAGCATCCTGAATGTCTTGAAAAGGTAAGGTTTATCCCAAAACATAAACAGTTAGCAAAGCTTTCTGTCTAAAAATAGTTCTCTGTTATGAGATTCCTCTTATTCTGGTAGATAATTTTGAAGGATAACTGTACTTATTTCAGGATAAAGAAATGTAATATAAGCATACAGTTGCAAGAAAAAAATATATCTAACTTATACTTAGTACTGAAACCAAAGGCCAGATTTTAGAACCCTTACTAGTAAGCTCTTTCTCATGAAAATTATCTAGCCTATCCCCTCACTAAAAAGTTTTTGGTTGCATAGGATTACAGCTTGTTTGCTATAAATGCAACTGTGGAAGTGCATTTATCTCAAGCAGCAGCTGAAGGCTAGTGGGAGAGTGTCATGTTGTGGCTTGGCCTCCAGGACTCTGAAATGCTGGGTTCAAACCCAAGCCCCATTTTATGACTTTTGACTAACCCTTTGGTTTGCTTATGAAGCTCTGTTTTACTTTTTTACCCTTTCCTCTCCTGTTCATTTGACACATAATTGTTTACACACTGTTTTTTGTACAAAGCCTGAGACACTATAGCTTTGATATAGTCAGATCTCATAAGACCTCTGTAATATCAGTAAATAAGGACATATAACAGAAGATTTGAATACCCTGAAAAATAAACAGCTTTTTATTGGTGCTTGAGGAACATTTCAGGTTGGTTGTAAGGAATATTTTCAACTTGAATATGAAGGCTTAAATGCATCCCGCTCAATTCTGGCACCTTGCTGAGGACTAATTTAAGTACTTTTCCTCTTCAAGTAGGCAGTGAGGAGAGAAAGAAGGCATTTCAGGGCACCTATGGTCTGAGTCACAGGGAAGCTACACAGACTGCTTCAGCTACAGTAGCAGAGTAGGCCTGTACTACTGTTTTCATATAAATGGCACAAGTTAGGTGTAAGGAATCTGGGCAGAGCAGATTTCTCTGGAGGACAAAATCTGCTACTGTGTCCTCGGGTTTTCAGCCAGGTCTGTGCCTTTCTAACTCCAGAACCCCTGTTTATTGGAGAATGTGTCTAGAGCTGGGGGCCTCAATGACTTGAATGGGTCAAAAAAAATTTTCCCCACCTTTTTTTTTTTTTGGTTTATCTGACACCAGCTGACTTCACTTACTTAGAGAAAAGTTATGCATCTGTACAATTGCAATGAAAAGTACTTAGTTTTGCTAAGCTACTAGGACAGCAGAATGAGGGATGAGGAGCATACTTATTTGCTCAAGAAAGCAAGCATTCTTGAACGAGCTTTTCTGTGATACTGCAAATAGGTCATCAGAGATAAAATTTGGCTGGAAGTTGCCAAGTCTTTTTAAATGATTTCTAATTTTGCCATCTTTCAGGTTTGGTTCTCTTTTTCCATAGGGTTTTTGGAATGTTTAATCATGCTGATGACAGAGAAACTGTATACGCCTGGTTCACATTCTCACATTGGCTTGTATATGCAAACAGTGCAGCCAATCCTATTATTTATAACTTCCTCAGTGGTAAGTTACAGTTACCTAGAATTCAAGTTTAATGTATAGTTTTAATGTAATGAGCCATAGCAAATAAGATTAATGACTGTCTAACATCAGCCCAGCCCCTCCAATGGGAGCTAGATCCTCTTCTTGGAAGGAGTTGCCTGATGTATCCCATTACCTTGAGGCCATCTACCTACAACTAAACTAATGAGTGCCAGGGCCTGAGCCCAAGTGCTTGAATTTGTCCAATACCATTCATTTGGCAGAGAAGTCTCTGGCATGACTTTGATCTGAAACAATTACCATTCTCCTAAATGCTCCCAGGATACTGTCTGGGAGGTAGCACAGGCCAGATGCTGTCTCCAGTTGGCATTTTATATGCAGGTACTGGGCTTTGGAGGTTGTGAGTCTTCAGTAACATTTACATGACCAGACTGTGCCAACTAAATTTAAGGCCAAAGAACCAACCAGGATGCTTAGTTATTTAGTAACACAGATTTGTCTTATTTTGTATGTGTCTTATTTGGCTGTGGACAGCAGAATCAGGACCTAAACTGGTAGTATGACAGTTAAATTCAGTCTGTTCATCCTCACTACACGTTACCCCAATGCAGTTTTTTTGTGGTGTGTAATGTGAGGGTCATTTGAAAAATTAACTCTGAGCCCCAAAAGCAGATTAATGTGCTTTGAATCTCCTTTTAAAATAATTACAAGATGAAATAAAAATTACCCATACCCTCTCATTTCACCTGTCAACTAATGATTTAGTCACTTAAGCCTATGATTGGTCAATCACTCATTTTTATTACATACATTATTAATCAACAGTCTATCCATGACATGTTTTCATCATTCTAGTTTGTTCATTCTGTCTGGCCAAGAGTAATTTAGGTTTCATATTGTAACTCACATATCTTCTTATAAAGGTTACATTTTTTCCTATCTTTCTCCAAGATGTTAAAATTGTGATTTCCTGCTTCTGCATGAGAAGTACATCTAGGTGTTTTGGGTTAATTTTGCTTTCAATAGCTGTTTTTTCTAATCTATAAAGTTTGTTTAGTACATGTTTTTTAATACAATTTTTTCATCAGTCTTTTTTGTGCTTGACAGGGAAATTCAGAGAAGAATTTAAAGCAGCATTTTCTTGTTGCATCTTTGGCATTCGCAGTCACCATGATGACCGGCTCACCAGAGGTCGTGCCAGTACAGAGAGTCGGAAATCCTTGACCACCCAGATCAGCAATTTTGATAACATTTCAAAACTTTCAGAACACGTTGTATTGACCAACATAAACACACTTCCAGCAAACGGTACTGCACCTATTGCCCTCTAGCAGTATAGTTGTCCCTGTCTTTTGATGCTGAGGAAGTAAAATTTAATTATGCATACAATATTTGAACCTGAGAACAATGTATTGAGGGAAGAGTGTTTACAATTAAGAACTGACTGTATGAAAAATAACTTACAAGAAATATTTTACAGAATACACTACGACTTTAATTATATATTGATAAAACAATTTATTCTCATTTATTTCAAAAGTTGAGTTGCAGCTGGGGAGGGGGAAAATTAATATTAATATATATTAATATTAATATATATTTCACATAAATATTTCCTTTGGGTCCCTGCTTCCTTCAGACGCCTAAGTAAATAAAGAACAGATACCTGAAAGTATGAAAATAATTTTCCTTGGAGTTGCAATGTGTTTATAAACAGATATATTCTACTCAAATCTAATTCTCTGAAGTTGTGGTCTATTTTACAACAAATATTATAACCAAAATCAACTGTACAAATTGAAGTACATGAATGTCCTTGACTATTTCAAATGATCTGCTTATCATGCATTCTGGTGTGAGTGGGACTGATCAAATAAGAAATTCACTTTAATTTCTTTTCTCACATTTTTACTGTTGAGTGGGTTATTGTGTGTATTCAGGAGCAGCTGGGAAGCCAGTCTGGATTTTTCTGCAATACCAGTTGATAAACAAATGAACACAGTCTGAAATGAAAGGCAGAAGTTGATTGAGCTTTCCTAAGTCTGGGTAAACACTGAAATGATTGTGCAATTCCCTAGCTTTGTGAATAGATGGAAAATACATATAACTTCCAGCTTCCATGATTCTATGATTGACCTGTATGCAGGAAGCTGTAGTGCTGTGGCATCTGGATAAAGATCCACTGGGCAATTTACCAAATAATGTGCATTAACTAAGTAGCAGAATATATTAAAAATGTTTAAAAGTAAGAAAAGCAAGGTTTATGCATCAGAAATCCTCCGAGACTTCAGTCAAGAAGTCTTCACTGAAAATTTGCAAGTGCAATTTGGAACTTTTTTAGGCAGACTTTTTTCAGTTAATAGATCATCATCTACTTAGTGTTCAGAGAGTGGCAAGCACAGGGCAAGCCAGTCAGATACCAGATACAAACAGTAAAACAATCTTAAAGTCCTTATTTTCTCTTACAGGTATCCCAGCTACACTCAGCCCATTGAAATCAGTGGAACTGCATCTCCACATACCAGGGATGAACATGACTTCAAATTTAGATGAAGCTGTGAGGATTTCTGCAGAAGACACTGGCAAAACAGAGAATGCAGAGTGGGACAAATTTGTCCCTAGCATAACTAAACTTACCTCCATGGAGTTACAGCAAGGATGACTTTGGCTCAATACATGTAAGACCACTAGACAATGGCACATGTGTTTAGCTGTTACAGACTACAACAATTCGATAATGGGATTCCTTCAAAACAACTGCCTCTCCTATTTCTTCTCAGTCTTATAGAAACCTACTTACCTCAGTATGAGCTAAAGAACATGTCTTTACAAGTCTTTTTAAAGGTTGCATTGTAAATACCTTGTAAATACTGTAGATATTTATTTTTATATATTTTAGATGCTGTGGAATGTTCTAAAATGTATCATATAAAGAACTCTAAGTCTCAAACATCATTTATTTATATCTTGTTTCTATAAATGAGGCACTTATTTACAAGGAATGCTTACTTATGCACTAGTGATATTCTGGAATTACTTTGCACTTCTTTTTCTGCTAGTTCATCCATGGTAAATTCTATGTTTGTTATGGAACTTTCACTTCAGATTGATTTGGGGAGATACCAGGTTACTTTTCTAAGCACAAACATGCTTCTAAGACATGAACCCAAAGTTCTATAAGTCACAAATATTTTCATAAGATTACAGCCAATTATTTTTTTTTTCTTCAGATTCCAGTGCCTAAAAAGTAACTACTTAAAACTTATGTGATGCTCAAAGGTGCTATAAACTCAAAATTCCTACTCAGGCCAATAGGAATAAGTGTCAGCACCACTGAAGGACAGAACATTTTAACTTTTGTAGCTTATTGTAGTCTATAATGTCTGCAAGTGTTGCTCCAGAAGATCTCTGAGGATCTTTAAAATAGAAGACGTTTGTTATCTTGCTTGCTTTCACAATTTCTCTCTCAGCTGTCATTTAATACTAATGATATAAACAATTAACAGATTTATATGCCAAGAAAACATTGACTTTTTCAACAATTAAAATAAAATGTTTCTCTCTGGACATTATAGAGCTGATATCTCATTGGACCAGTAGATCAAGTACTAATCCATTTTTCATTTATGGGAAATGCTCCCTGGCCTGGGGCTTCCTACTCTGCATTGCAATTTTTCTTCTTAAAGAACAAAGGTGGTGCATCACTGGAGGCTTAGTCTACTAGGGGAACATGGCCTATTGGCTAGAAAGATGCTAATCTATAAGACCCTGAGTTACAATCTCCCTGTTGCACTTTTCTTGCATTTCAGTTAGATTTTTCAAAAGAAAGGGTAGCATGGTAGGGAGGACTTGTTTTTAATCAAAAAATGTTTGACACAGAAAGAAGATATTCTCACATATTCAAATGTTTCTGAAAAGCCAGTTATACATAGATGAGGTGTTATTTGATTAACATATGTAAATAATTTTTCTAGGTTTTATTTTGACCTCATATCACGTGATGTACTGTCTGTGATGACAGCTACAGTTTATGAAGTGCTTAATCACTTTATGCTTTAGCCTTCCCCAACAGCTGTTTTATTTGACATTGTTGCAATTGCTTCTGGTTCACAAAAGTGAGGGTGGGAAATGCATTTCTTTGTATATTAAAGTTTTCTTTTTCTAAAACGGAGAATATTCTTTTCTTAAAAAAAAAAAAAAAAAAAAAAAAAAAAAAAAAACAAAAAAAAAACAAAACCCACACAACAGAGACGGAGAGAAATGCCTAAATGGAAAGAATGTTTAAGCATCAAATAAAATCATAGGGATTTCTATATCCCTATGTGCAAGCTTAATGTAAGTATAGCTATTATGTCATTGTTATTTCAAGAAATTATTTTACTTTGTCTCTTCTAAGATAAAAAAAACCCAAAACCCCATTTTATTCTGTGGAAAGCACATCAGGATTTTATTTCATAGCTATTGCAATTCCTTTGCCATTACAAGACTATTTTTGCTCTTCAACCACAGAAAATGTAGTGTTCTTAAATTGTGTGGAACAAGATACAATTTTTCTCTATTGTTTGAAATGAATGGGCAAACAGCTGCTGAAGTAAAATGTTATTGAAATGGGAGAATGAAATTTGAGAAGTCTTCTAATTTTTTCTTTTGTTTTGATACAAGTAAATAAACAATTAAAAAGTTAAAAACTAGTATAGTATTCTACCTGCAAAATAATTATCAGCAACTCACTGCAGAAAAATGTCAATTATGTCAAAATTTTGCAAATCTATTCTTTTATTTCAGAAAATGTATTTTTAGCTTTTCCTTGAGGAGAGAACGACAATGTAGAAAGTAAATGATTGTCTACGAAAACTTAGTGAGTATAAAAGGGGAGTGTGTATACTTTTCAAACACAAAAGGTCACCAGTGACTGTGGGAGATCAGTAAAATCATCATGCCCTAGAAGGTGTGTTGCCCAGATTCCTGTGAAATAAACAGGGAGGAAAAGAGTACAATATTTCTAACTTAGGCCAGCTAACAAAGACCTAAAATAACGATGTTACTGGTGCCCATGGAAAAGGCATAAGTAGCATCTTTCTAAACAGGGGTTGAATACCACCTGCCAACACAAATTTTCTTCTTTTTACTGCTACTTCAATGTCAGTGGGATAAATTGTGTTAGTTAATCTGTGATAAGAACAGCACTAAAGGTCATTGGCAATTTTTGCCTCCTGCAGGTCTCCTGTGACATGTTAGAAATGGAGGTTCTGGCCTTAATTTTCTCTTTTATAAGAGAAATTTTCTCCTTTTTTCTTTTTGATGTCTTCTCTTATTTTCAATTAGATGTGCAATTAAAATATTCCAGCATTCCGAAGAATTTCTTTTTTAGGCATAACTTTAACTTAACGGTACTTTTTGTGTGGAGAATATAAGTAAAATATGAGACATTCATCGACAAATAAAAGGATTTTTCTCTGGCCAGATTTTTGTTGAGTAAATAACATATCTTTCAGACACAAGTGATACAATCAGAGTTTATCAAAGAGTTAAAATTCTAAAAACAGATAGAAAGTGTTAACAAATTTTTGCCAGAGAATGTGGTAATCAAGTCACAGATTGATTAGATAAAGTTTTAAATCTAAAGATTTGGTTATTTTGATGAGAAGATTTTTTCATTCAAAAATTTGGTTTTTTGAAAAAAATATTTTTGATGCAAATATTCATATATTCTTATTTCTTTCATTTTACAAAATTTGATAAATACCTAGACATTTTCTTCTTTAGCTCAGATATATTTTTGGGACCATTTAATCAGAAAAAACTTGATAGGCATTTAAAAATCTGTTGGTTTCCTCTATAAATTACTGGTGAGTTTTTTATCAGTTCTCTAGCCTTTTATTCCAGCTATCCCAATAACTGGATACACTCAAAATATTATCCAGCTGGATTTATTTTTTAATGAAAATAATCACTGTGAGTTTTCAATAAAGATAAACCCAATAGTGAGCAGTGGCTATTAATGGAGATAGAAATAGCCAGGAAGACAGGGTAAAATTTTATAAATATAGAATTTAATGCCTTTTGCATGTGCCAGAGATTCAAGTATCTTAAAGTAACTTTGGGGCTTTTTATCCACTAAAAAGGGCCAGGAGAGGAATGAGCATTACTTATCCAGTCTATAAATACTGAAAATAATCTGAAAGCTGAGCTTTAATTGCATTTTGTTATCTCTAGCTGTTTTGGTAGAAATGCCATTATTTCTGCTTGGTCATAGCACCCTTAGACATAGAGTTTAAATCCCAACATATTTGTTCCTGCAGATATAAATTGTTGTGACACCATCATTCTGGTACTTTGTCTCCAAACATATTTCACAGTCTCATATCCTGACCTTTTTCTCCTTTCCTGTTGCAGCTGTAGTGATAAGCGCGTGCCCTGCAATCACAATGACTGCAAGATAATTTCTGCCCTCTCCACCTCCAAAAAGGATTTTTAATTTTTTTTTCCCTTTTCTTCTGGACTGCATAGAGAGTACCATCTCATTCTCTGATATTATCAAAATTGATGCTTGTCATTACCTGGAGAGGGTTTTATAAGAAGGAGAGTACACTAAACATTAGCTAAACTCAGCCCTTGCGCTAAGACGCATCAGAATGTACCACTGCACATTACAAGTCAAATTTAGCCTTCCAACTTCAAATTTGTCTCACCACTAAAATTATATTCATTTCTCAGGCTATTTCTTTCACCTGACAATAAGGTTTTTGGTTTTTTTTTCTGGATGTTGGATATATTGGATGAAAAAGTATTCTTTTTTATTGAGTACACTTTCCAAAAAGCAATGGAAGACAAGTATTTAGCAATGTTGGAATTAAGAGTTTAAGTAAAGAAAGTTATAAATTAACTAGGTTAAAATCTGAGGTAAAGAAAAAAAAATAATGTTCAAGATTGAATTTTTCTGCCCTAAACAAATGATAAGAAAAATCTGGCCTTGGCTCAAGTTTTGCTTTGCCAATAAGGAACAGGATTTCATCTACTGTCTCTATCTCTACTAGATAGAAGTTTTTATATCTTTTTGTTTTAAGCATTCAAGGACCAAATCCAATTAAAATTATGTATGTGACAATTTGTATTCACATTCTGTATGTGATAAACAATTTGTGAAAATAAGAGTCGCAAGTGGCATGGAGAAATCAATAGGAATCTGTTGTTTCATCCCCTTTCCAGCGCAAAAGCAAAGAGTATCCAGTGAAGCCAGCAACTGTATAATTGTATGCTTTATGGTTGATTTCTATTTTTTAATACCCAGCTTGTCAGCTTGGCAAAGTGTGTATTTTAGTGAAACTCCAGAAGTTAGGCCCATAGTCCAGTAAGGGTCTAGATTACATAAGAGTTACTTGTTCCTCTAGTCTGCTGTCTAATGAGCTCCATAGCTCCTCTCTCTCCTTAACAGATCACGATCTTATTTCACTTTTGAGATGAAAACAAACAAATTCACTTCTAAAATGTATCAGAAGGTGATCAGAAAAAGCAACAAGCATTTTCCAGGGAGACTATAGGCAGCAGTCAAAGACTTGCTGTGTCGGTTTCTCTGGAAATCAAGTGGGAACAGAGCAGAGGGAGCACCAGATCCCGTGAAAGATGCCGAAGGACCACACCACAGTTCAGCTTGGCAGTTGCAAAGTGTGAGAAAAAGGCGCAGCAACGGCAGCGGGGGCAGCTGACGGAGGTGGGGTGGGGAGGGCTCCCTGCACTGCCCCGGGCCGAAGGCGGTGGGCAGATGGAGGCNCGCTGTCCCCAAGGCCGGTGCTGAAGGGGCGGTGCCGCCCCGGCACCTGCCGCCCGCCGCCAGCCGAGCTGCAGCCGCCGGCGGCCGGCCATGGCCGCGCTCCTCTGCCTCGGTAAGTGCGCTGGGAGCCGGGGTGGGAGGCAGCCCCCGGCCTCGCCAGGACCCTCGCTCGCCCCCTCTCTTTTCCTCTCGGTGGGTTCCTCTTACAGCTCCACCCCTTGCTCCTTCTCCCGCACAGCGGGGGGCCGAAGGTACCTGTTGCGGGTTCGCAGCGGTGTGCGACCTCCAGGCCCTTCTTCATCTCAGCTCTGGGTAGCGTGTGTGAAGTGGGAGGTAAGGCAGGGTAGCACGGATGTCAGCAGTAGCGGCAATAAGAAGCTGAAGGGGTGACGAGACCCACAAATGGGATGCCTTGTCTAAATAAACAGCCACTTGTTCGCTAAGTGGAAAACATTTGGTCCTGGCAGTGCCACAGAGAAGGCTATTGACATTTCCCTTTGGGTTTAAATGGAGAAAAAGGGAAAATCAACAATGCTGGTACAGAAGGATTTAGTAGAAAAGAAGGCAATGAGAGAAGTATACTTTAATTTATTTCTCCTTTTCCCCTCTCTACATATTGTATATGTGTGGCTTCTCTCTAACATCCCACTACTCTAAACTCATACTCCACTACTTAATCGTTCTGTAGGTAGTTCTGCCCCAGGTTGTGTTAGAATAAAGTTGTCCTTTATAACTTTTCAACTATTTTCAAACTATATTCAGCTGCAGCTTGTCTTTTTCCTTTGGAGCTATCTTGCTGCTCTTGTTGTAGGGTAGACATCACAGCTTGATTTCCTATTATTAATTATTATCTGCCAGATAACAATTCTGCAGTCTTGGGAGAGACACTAATTCCTAAATTCCTCTGCTCCCAATCTGCAAAATTAAGGTGCTAAAGTGTCCTTTCCCCCCTTCTTTCCACTTTAGACACCAAATTCTTCAGAACAAGAAATTTTACACTTATCTAGTGAATCCATAGACACCTGTTAAAAATCACAGACACCTATAGAAACTTAAATGTATATGTCTTCATGTCAAAATGGATCCCTCTAAAAGTTTTAGCTACAGACTAACTCCTAGATCTCCTGAACTAGGAGTAGAAAACAGTCACTTGGTACTCCAAACGCCAAATAACTCAAGTGACTGACTAAGGTGATCATTGTCAATTTAAGCAACTGCGTAAGTATAGTACACTGGATTCTAAAATTATATAGGCCAGTGTGTTTCATGTATGCTTGCAACAGTCCTGTGTATTACTGAGGAAACAAAAGACCCATCCATAACACACCTTTAGATCTAAAGCCAGTTCTTAGACAGAATTAGGTTCAATCATAATTTATGCCACTTGGCTCTTTATTTTGCAACAGCATCTCCTCCTTTTTATGGGCACACTTTCCAGGTAGGTTCAAAATAAACACACTCTGAAATAATCCTTACAAAGGAGCGGGAGCTGCTAATCAGCTGCTCAACCAGTCCTACTTTGACTATTCATTTTCAGACACTGCCTCTCAAATGCTGTCTTAACTGTCTTTGTGCTGCAGATGCTAATCAGATGTGTAAATTTTCCATCGTAAATCTTACCTACAAAATACGTAAATGGTTATCCAGCAAAATACCTATTCTTTAAAAGGTCCTGGGTTTGTAATTTTAATTGTCTTATATTTAGGGTCTTTTCACCTATAAGATATTTGGCAACTTTTTTTCTCTGTTGTCTCAATAAATAGTGAGTGATTTCACAATTATAAAGTATTTTGGAGACAGTCCCAGGACTAAAATGTTGTCATAATAACCTAAAATAGTCCCTATGGATAGGCCAGCTGCACATTCCACAATGTCAAGTAGCAGGAGCTGTTTCTATTGATCAGTCCTCCAGGCTGACCGACACATAGCCTAATATGAAGGAATATGCACAACTGGGTAAGAATTAGCACCATCTATAATAAGCACGAGTGGATTCTTCTGTATCTCTTAGGCACTCTAGATGCTATTGCACTTGTCAGTTTCAAAATATTAAATGTTGCTTCATCTTTATCAACATGGGACCAGAAAATGTTCCCTATAATAGCACTAATATAACACGAGTAAGGATCATTCCCAGAAAAGTGGGCATCATCTCTAAACAATAGTGGCTTTTTAAGATTGTTAAAAGCAATATATGATATTTAATTTCTTATTTCACAAATGTATTATTAGAAGCATTTAATTTATCTGAATAGGGTCTGGACAAGCCCCAAGAGAATATTCCATGCCTCTTGCAGAAGATATTTAAGGAATTAAACAGTGCTAGAAATTCCTCAAATTTCATATGAATGTGCCTGAATATAAGGGGGGAAAAAAACCACTTTCATCTGGGAGATGCTATATCCTTCAATACCTAAGGAGAACACCCCCATCGGGTGTTCAGCAGCAAGTTTGATAAGACCCAAAATCAGTGTCTGAAACTTAATTTTGTAGAAAATTAAGACACATGGTTACAAATTACAGGTTGTGTTACCATGGGAATGTTGATGAAAGAGTTAAACCCCAATTGATATGTCTTTTCTTAGCAAGGCAAGGCAATTTAATTTTCTACTCATAAGCCAGAGGTGGTGCTGATTTAAAACTCTTTATGTTGAAATCTCTGTATTAGACTTCAGTTTCAGAACTTTTTTATGCAATTAACAGGGTGTTACGGTTCAGTGCACTCGGGGAAACAGATAAAGACATAATGGTGGGGCTTGCTTTCAAGAAATTATGCATCTGTGAAATAAAACAGAGAGGATGAAAAGTACTGTACTGTGAAATAAAATTTCATTTACTATTTAACAGTTGTGTAGCTGTCAAATCTCTTTCACGTGGTCTATTTATAGGAATTCCTGTGTAGTTTTTAACTTGATGAAACTGCAGTCCAAATAAAATGATGTTTCCTTTCAATTTTATACTATCTTCCTTTCTATCATTTATCATGGATCTCCAACTGCAGTCATTTCAATATATCTATGGGCTGATGTCAGATATCACTATGGGTGATGTTACCATACTGAGGTAAAACCAATACAAAATATGCCACACTGCAACTTCGAAAATTTACAATTTAAATTTAATTTTCCAGTTGTGAAGCTGAGGGAAAATATTATTCTGTTAAATACTAACTTGGTAAAAAATTCCAATCTACTGATAAACTATAGTAAATCATAGTTTTATAATCTAAGTGTAAATGAAAAAGGTTAGTACAATATCTATTGTATTAAATAGTTATTATATTCTGGTTTTACAGTGTTGTGCATGTACTTCACAAGTATATCTACTGCCCAGACTCCTGACTGTCTGCACTTGAAGGAGCAATGTCTAAATGCTGCAAACGGATGTGAGAGTGTCTGGAATGTTGTTGAAGATGTCTGCAATATTTCAGGTAATTCTTAGTGGTTTACACTGCTTGATTTTGAATTGCTGGATGGTTGCATGTTCATAGTTTATCATAATATAGCTGTGGTAACTGAATGAAGTCAGTGAGATTTCAAAGAGAAAATGATGGCAAAAGACAGTCCGCTTCTGAAATCCCTGACAACAGCCAATACTATTTTCAATAACAGTCACACTTCCTCTTAAACAAGATGAAAACTGAAATTTCTGGATGATGAACAAAGTGAGAGTCTGAATCAACTCAAGAAGTCTGAATTCAGCAGAAAGTATGCTGCTGTGGGATCCTGTTAAATAAAGCCAGTATGCAGCTGGAAAAAAGATTTAACCTTGCTTTCCATAATTCAGAATTCTGAACTCATGTCCCTTCCCTGGAGATGTTCAAGGCCAGGCTGGATGGAGCTTTGAGAAACCTGGTCTACTGGGAGGTGTCCCTGCACATGGCAGGGGGACTAGAAGTTGATGATTTTTAAGGTCTCTTACAACCTAAACCATGCTATGATCTGGCATGATACCCAAAAGATGCTGCTTGTCTTCATGGTCAATAGCGCATTGCTAGAACATTCACCTGCTGTTAAGTTATCTGAATGCCTCTGTCTGTCTAATTTTTGCAGAGATTTGTACCCCAGTGTTGTAAGTCACAAGGCAGTATTTAAAATAATTAGAGCAGAAAACATTCAAAGGGGTTTTTCTTAGTGTGTCCTATTCCAGATACGTATCTGCTTTGCACAGAATGGTTCAATACTTTTAAGAACAGGCAGAGTAAATGAAAAATACATGATAACCTAATGGCTACAAGAGTCCCCAAAGGAAGTGGGTTTCAGCTCATGTTCTATTGAGTTTTTAAATATTTTATATGAAGTGGAACAGTTTCAAAAGATATGGCTGCTGTTTGAATAAACATACTGGAATATGTAGGACTTTCAGGCTGAAGGCAGTGATCTAAAGATGAGCTCTCTAGAACCAAATCTCTCTCCCAAATCAGAAGTTGTTTAGTTTGCTTCCTCACATCATTCACAGAGGTATTTGCAGCAAAACGTCTGGACATAGAGATCAGGATTTGAATGGTAGCCTATTCTTCATCATACCCCGCAACCAGATGAAGTGGGCTAGCGTGATTTCTGTGGTGTCCTCTTTGAATTTATTGCATTGTCCATTATATGCCATTAAGTGTCCATTATGTGCCATTTCCCTAACTTATTGTCCTATGTGCTTATTCACTGATATTAATAGTAAATGTAACTGGGTAAGAGAAAGCTTCAGAAAAGAAATTCTTGCTTGTTTGCTCTTGCATCTATATATTTCCTTAGGATAATAGCCCTTGGAAAGGACTCTCCAGCATCGCAGGACACTCAGATATTGTGTTGGGTCTAGGACAAATTATTCTAAATGTGCTTATTAGGTGTCATGACCCCAGAGGGTGTAAACCCAGAGTCACACAGCTGATGGTATCTCTCAGAGAGCCCACAGAAACAACAAAATAAAATATACTGGCAAGGTTATTAGTAAGAATAACATTACGTTGTCTGTCAAGAGTTCTCTACGTGTGCAAGACTAAAAGCTTCATGGATGAGCTGGAGGAATAGAAAAGGTCTGTCGGTGCTGGTCATGAACATGTTAGTTGGAGGCAAGAGTCAATGAGGCAAATATCCTTTTTGCTAGTTTCTTTAGGAAAAACCTAACTACAAACAATAATTACACTTGTTCTCTGTGGTGTGAGTTTAATAACTCAGTCCCTCAGACTGTAACCTCCCAGTTAAATTTGTGCATTACTAAGACCTCCATCTTTTGTTCTTCAGAGCAGGTTGGGAACACGTTCCAGATGATTACCCAAGACACTCTTTTCTCTGTCAAACTGTCCATTCCATCAGTACTCCCCTACTACTACAGCAGCATTTTCAGAGTCTCAGTTTATAGCCCTCTGAGTCCAATTCCTCTTCTGTGCCAAGATACAGTGGAAAAGAACAAAGGGAGTGATAATGTCTATAAGCCAGCTTCCATGTCAGTATGGAAAAGACTGAAATATTTAAATATTTAATTGAAAATTTTCACTTTGAAAATTCAAAAATGTTTCAGCACTGCAGAATGAAAATTTTAAGGTTTGGGGGGTTCTGTTTTTTTTCTTATTTCACTGAAAAAACTAGAAGTTTCTGAATGCTGATTTAACCATGATACATTGTTTTAAATTTTTCAGAACTGGAAATATTTGGGCACAAAAGAAAAAAAATATCTAAATCTCCTAAATGTTAAGGCATCACATTTTGTATCACATTTGCAAGAGTTTATTTTTCTTAGAATAATGGAATCATTGAGGTTAGAAGGAACCTCTGGAGATCCAGACCAAATGCCTTGCTCAGGCAGAGTCAACTGCAGGACTGTGTCCAGTTGGATTTTGCATATATCCAGTGATGGAGGCACCAAAGCCCCTCTGGGCAAACTCTTCTGCTGTTAGACCACCATCATATTAAAAAGTTTTTTCTGACCTTTATATGGATATTTTTTTAATTTCAGTTTGTACTTCTTGTCCTGTCACTGGATATCAATGAGGAGTCTGTCCCTGCCTTATTCACTCCCCTCCCATGAGGTATTTGTACACATGGATATGTGTTTTGGAGCACACCTGAGATTTCTCTCCTCCAGGCTGAGGAATCCCAGCTCTCCTCATAGTACAGATGTTCCAGTCCAAGTGTCCATCTATGACACTTTGCAGGAGCCACTCCAGTATGCTCATGTCCCTCTTGTCCTCAAGAGCCTAGCTCTGGACATGGGGGTCCAGATGTAGACTCACCAGTGCTAGGGAGAAAAATCCAGTACTTTCATCTGCAGTCCTCAGGTGCAATTCCCACTGAAATGACTGAAGAGGTGACTGTGGAAGAACAGAGATTATCACTGTGGAAATGGCAGTTTCTACTGTGCCATGCTTCTCTCTCTGGTCTTATGCACAAATATTATGCACATAGAAAAAAATCAAATTATGAATAATGGCTGCCAAGCAGTAGGTCAGAGAGCATTTTTCTGTAAATACCTTGGAAGTATATGTTTAAGCTAAAATATATTACCTAGAACTAATCAATGGCAAAGCAACAATAATTGAAAATTGGCAATAAAATATTTTCTACTGCTCATCACAGCTGAATCAACACAATGTACAAACAGACTAATGCTGATAATAGGTTATTTCTACACAGCTTTCAAGAGGCCAGGCAAGGGATCCCCATAAATCTGGTGTGCTTCCTGAATCTGTCTATGCCCTTTGTATGTTCATAGCCCCACTACTTGCCTCACCCGCTGGTTGTCAGCTGCTGTGATTCAGTGCAGTCTGTTCATGGTGCATGGGGCCACTGAGCAGAGCTCCTGTACCTGGCTCCTAACCACAACTTATCAGTGTCATGAAAACTGATGAGCTAAGAGAAGCTGGGGTGCTGCATAAAATATTCCAGGATTTGTATCATTTTTTTCCCTTGGTCTACATATACACACCTCCATCCTTGAAGTGACCTCAGGACCTTGAAGAATACAGCCATAAATTTTCTAAGTTAGCTAAGTTTTATAAAAGCCCCTTCTGATGTTCATTGCTCTTTTTTCACCTCTGGAATTTGTCCTTCTGAAATTATTTTATTACCCCTCACTCACTTGATAAAATACAGTAGAACATCCATCCACCCACCCATGTCCACGAACCTCAACAGTTTCCATGTCACCACATACCTTCCACTTTGCTTTTATGGTCAGGGAGTGCTTTATGTCTCTGACCTTCAGTAAATCTCCTGAATTTCTTGGCTACTGGAAAAAAGAAGGAAATGTGAGGGCTAAGGATCAGGGTCATGGTCTACTACTAAAACCATAGGAGGCAAATTGGAGATGGGGTTGGAATGACAAGAGCAAGCCTGGGCACCCTCACCTCCTTCTTTGCTGATGGAGGTGCAAGAGGTGAAGTGGGAGCAGAGGTTGGGAACTACAGCTGTAGCTGGACTGCAACGTCCCCTTGTAGCAGTGCCCATTTTAATACATCCCCAAACCCTCCTTATTCAGTAACAGTAGCTGGAGAAGGGGCAATGCAGATTACTGTCTGAAAAAGGATTCTGGGGTGGCAGTATGGGAATATGTACTCTGGAATAGCTGATGCTCATTCCTTCAGGCACGGGCACAATGCACTGTTTCCTCTTGCAGGCCTTCACCTAGACTGCCTTCTGCTGCTATTTGTGTCAACAACATACAAATGACGCTAAAACTCTAATCCCATTAAAGCTTGTCCATGGCGGCAGTGACACACAGCTGCTAGCTTTGGAGTTTCACTAGAGCACACAGTCTCTGCTGCTCCGTGCTACTCACCAGGGAGGCAGCAAGGCAGGAAGCCAGACACCGTTGTTGATGGGGCAGAGACAATAGCAGATGTGCTCAGTAGATTAAAAGCCACCCTCCTGCTGCCCCGTGACCATCCTGGATGTTGTGAGTCACATACTCCTTGTCTGACATATTGTGAGATACTTAATATCTATGAGGCCAAGAGAGGAAATGTTCTGTTTTCAGGATCTGAATACCTGTTTTGACAAGGTAGATCACGACTTTCATAAAACAAACCTTTCTTAAATGGTATTAAACTGCTGCTTCTGTAAATTTCTTAAGCAACTTATAACTTTCTTAAGCAATGCTAAGTATTGAAATACTTTTAAAACCTTTTAGTCCATAAAGTAGGGGGTTGATTGACTTACCTTTGTACCACAAACTAGTAAATGTTCTTTATTTTTACTGTGCACACAGAAAATGTGACTTGACAGCCTGTGTGTCTGTCTTTGTCATTGAGTCCAAGTGCACAAGTGAGTAATGGGCCTGAAACTGGACTGGCAAATTAAGGCTTCTGCCTAATTTTTTTTTAATATTAATTGCTCCCTTATTTTTATTAATTAAAATAATGAATAAAATAATTCTTGGACTATACATTTGATGTCATTTCCAAACTTAGTCAGTGAAGTTTTTCTACAGGGTAGGAGCCCGAGTCCATTCCTAAACAGTCAGACACTTGTAGGCTTGTCCCATCCTCATGTGAGTGAGGGATCTGAACCAGAGCTGACATCCCTCAGGATGGTGTTAGCAATCCCATCATCACAGCCTATGCCTGCCCTCCTATCTCTCCTCTCTTACTTCACTACATGGCAGTACCTTACCCTGCACTGTGAATTCTCATCCCTGTATCAGGCACCTCATTTCTACATAGGATCAAGACGAGCATCTCAGTGCCTCAGTTTAGGATGTGCCCCTCGACTCCTGGGCATCTTTTTAATTTGGTGTCTGTGCCTCATCTACCTAGAATAAAAGGTATGAGTTTAACGTTTTACATACTTTGGAAATGAGAACAGAAAAAGACATTCTAGCAACGGGTCAGATCAGATAAAAGAAGGTAATATTAGCTCAACTTTATTATATCACTTAGAATATTATTTAAAACTTGTAAATTATGACAGGTTTTCAAACAAAACTAGGTTCACACCATCTTCTCCAGGCAAAACATATTTTTTGTGCTTCAATTGAATTGTTTTATGTAACCATATCCCTTAAGCGTTCATAAACATTAACAATGTTATAATTTTAATGCTGAGTTCTAGGTAATAGATGCAAGGCAGAAGACGCTACTGGATGTAATAGAATCATCCAGGTCCTGGCTGATGAATACCCAGAATTTAAAAACTGTGTCTGCACTACAGATGATTTCTGTAGCATCACAACTTTGCTTGGGAAAGAGTGCAGCATTGATAAAGGTAACTAAAGTTTTAAGTATGAAGAGCAACAAGAAAGATATAATTCTGTAACTCTCATTTTAACTGGCTTCAAGTTTCTTTGTGTATTTCTCAAAAAATTAGTTTTGTCCTTTCTATGACATTTGCACTCCAACGTGCATATGAAGACAATGCCGTATCTACTTTTAGATAAACAAAAGCAATAAAATGTATATGAGAAATTCAAATGGCTTCTAAAGGTCTTGCTCAATCCAGTGGAAAACAAGAGTGAAAATATGTGTGTTGACAGCCACTTGTTGCCCAAGGAGGCTTGAGCATCGTTGGATCTATGTTACGTATAGAGACCCACATCCAGACACCTTGTGACTGACCTTGGGAGTGTCAATGAATGGGATGCACAGCTGTGCAGTTGTGTTACATGAGCATCTTCGCTACATCTAGGAGATGTTACGGGATACAGGAAACACATTTACTACCTTTATAGAGCTGTGTATATAGTATATAAAATGCACCCTTTTATTAAAATGCTATTGTAATCAATTGGCCCAGCTCCTTTAAATTTATTTTTTATTATTCTAAGAACTTTGTTCCCTTCAGTAAGACTATATCTATAATTGAGAATTACTTGGTGCATGAAGGCTTGCAATTTCTGACCCAGTGTCTCCTGGAGTAACGATTCGCAAAGCTGACATAAGAGAGGTAAAATCAGCAGGTGAATGAGAGTCTGGAAAGGGAGCCCCAGGGTTGATTCCTGGCACTGATCCCTCACTCCCTGCTGGCATCAATCAGCTTACATCATACAGTTGTAGAATATATTACTTTATTGCAGAGGAAATAATAACATCCTAATCTGTTACTCCTTGCCGCAAACAAGAAGAGTGGGTAGCTAAAACCCGATGTTAATGTCATTGAAATAGTTGCTTTTGCTTCTAGCAAAATGAAATAACTGTATTTTTTTGGTGATTTCTCAACAGGAAGTTTGGATGGAATTCCACTAGTATCAGTTTTATCTAGAGATGATTAGTTATGGTGTCAGCAAATACTTTCAGAAGTAATTCTCTAATGTCTAGCTCTAATGAATACCTTGGGTAATGAATGAACCATCTTCTGGAATTGCCATTCTCTCTTTACAAATTATGCACTAAATTTAGATGATAATCCATGATATGTCCAATCTTTAGGTGGTTAAAGTTATGTGAGATTAATCCCTTTATGCAGTAATTTTAGCAGGGGTTTCTCAATATTACTGCTAGCAGCTGAATTGTTAAAGCAGACTGTATTATACAGCTCCCAGGAAACAGTAAGCATGAGGGAGATTCATTATTCTGCAAGACTCTGAAATTATTATGTATTTACTTACAGCTCAGAATGAAACTAGAGCTGTTTCATTCATTTTATCGCATTAAGGCAATTATCCTTTTCCTGAATTTGTTTAGAGCTGACCAGTGATGATGCTTCATCTTCCATTTGATTCATACCTCTGTTTGTACCTATTTGTACAGAATATTTGGAAACTTCCTCGGGATCAGCTACTGAACTGAATTTTAGGCAGCACAGAAACCCGAAACACCAAAGACACCCAGAAGAATTAGAGAATGATTGCAGTATTGCAAAACAACGCTGTCAAGAGGACCCTTACTGTTTTTTAGCATTTCAGAGCTTTCAGCAAGCGTGCCAGGCAGATGTGGCAAAATGCAGGCTCCCAATGGTCAACCAGGAGTGTTTGTCAGCATGGAAACAGCTGGGGAAAACAGTGCTGGGAGAGTGCAAGTGCCCAGAGCCACTTCAGATGAGATGTGATAAAATATGGAAGGGAATATTTAGCAACCCTTGTTTACAACACTCGCAAGAGAGTCAAGCTTCAGCAGCTAGTGAAGATGGTAAAGATTTTGATGATGATGATGATGATGATGATGATAAAAGTCAGGACACTGACACAGGTTAGTGATATTCCAGCAGTCTGAATGCTTTCATATGTAACAGTAGTGCATGAGTCTATGAAAATGGTTTTCTTAATGATCTGCAGTTTAACATTGGAAACAGGAGAGTTTTAATGGGCTTATTTAGATGTGAATGAACAATCCGATAGCAAAATGACAGCTTGAGTGCAAATACTGTTGTCCTTCAACGTGTTAATTTGACACAACCTGATCCAAATCAGTCCTGTTTAGTATTGCCATATAACAAGAAACAATATAAGCAATAATTTTCTAATAGAAATAATTGTTTGCCTGCCTTGACTTTAGATCATGGCAAGGAGTTAGTTGAGCTTGAAAACCGAGTGCACTGATGAACACATTAAGTCCTTTAGTATTTATTTACGCAGAAGAAATCTGACTTTATACTGGACTGAGCAGCTCTAAAAACTATTCTTAAGCTCACAGGATCTATAATTATGTAGAATGTTATCAACAGCCATTGATAAACTGAGTTTTCACCTCAAAACTTACGAATATATATAACAGCGATTTTAGAGTTTGTTAACAAGCTGATAGGTCATATTTGGTCAAGCTAATCTGTTTTATTCTTGTTTATTTTTACTACTGGCACTAAACCAGCAATACTTCAACGTTAAAAGCTAAGCTAAGACATTGTTTATTGCTTATACCTGTATCTGTACCTTTTGTTCCAGACTATGTTAGTACAGAAACAAAATTACAATGGAATTTATCTGCTCTCTCCAAACAAGGTAAGTCTGATTTACTTACAAATCCCAATAACTGAATGAATACTTTTCACTCAAAGGACTGAAGAGCAGAGAGTCAATAGATTCAACATAGAATCATGGAATGCAAAGTGGGAAGGGACCTCAAAGTTCATCTGGTCCAACCTTTCTTGGCAAAAGAAGATGGCCCAGCACCCTGCCCAACTGAATCTTAACATTCCAATGTATGGGAATCCACTACTTCCCTGAGGAGACTATTCCAATGGCTGATTGTTTTCACTGTGAAAAATGTTTCTCTCTGTGCAGTACCCAGGAGAAACTTATACCCATTACACCGTGTCTTTTCCATGTGACTCCCTGTAAAACAGGAGCCTCCATCTTCTTTGCAGACACACTTTAAATACTGCAACGTGGTGATAAGGTCTCCCCTGAGCCTTCTTTTCTGAAGGCTGAACAAACTCAGTTCTCAGCCTTTTTTTGTATGGCAGGCTTTCTGGTCCTTTGATCACCTTTGTGGGACTTCTCTGGACTCTCTCCAGCCTGTACACATCATTTTTGCATAGCGCAGACCAAAACTGAACACAATATTCCATGTGTGGCCTGACATGCACTGAGCATAGAGAGATAATCACTTCTTTATATCTGTTGGTGATGCCCTTGTTGATGCAACCCGACATCTTGACTTTGCCACAGCAGCACACTGTTCACTTGCATTGAGCTTGTTGTCCATAGCACTGCTGCCTAACTGGGTAGATCCCAGTCTGTGCTGCACTCCTGGATCGTGTTTTCCCAGGTGCAAGAGCTTACAGGTGTCCTTGTTGAACTTCATAAGGTTCTTATTAGCCCACTATTCCAGCTTATTCAGGTCTTCCTTCAGGATGGGTCTCCCTTCTGAAGTGTCCATTTGCCCACTCAGTTGGGTGTCATCAGCAAAAATTCATTAGTACACTTGATCCCATCATCCAGATAACTTATGAAGATATTAAACAATGGAAGTTTCTTCATAGTATACAACAGTTTCTGGAAGTTACTGCCTAGTGGAAGCCTGAAACTACTGAATTCTTCAGCATGCAGTCTTATTCTAGGCCATGTAATAAATAATGGAGAAGAGAATATAAGACATTTCCAATGGATCAGTTTTTGGGAGTCGTACTTGGCTTTAGTTGGAATGTTTCAGGCAGGATGACTACCGATCATCACTTGAGAAAGGTTTTCTTGTGATTTTATTTTAAAAACTGTCCTTCCTTTTAGCATACACAGCAAACAAAACCTGTTTGGATGTGAACAAGGAGTGTGTTGAAGATGAAGTATGTAACAAACAGTTGTCACTGTACCTTAAGGTTTGCTCAGTAAATAAGAAGTGCAACATGGAAGAATGCCAAGCAGCCATAAGATTCTTCTATCAAAACATGCCTTTTGAAGTTGCTGAAATGATGACATTTTGTGATTGTATCCAGCCTGATGAATCCTGCCACAGAGCCAAAGAACTCCTCCATGGCAAGCCCTGTTCAGTTACTGCAGTTCCACCCCCATCATGTCTGAATATAATCCACATGTGCGAAGAGAATGAATTGTGCAGGTAGGAAGAAGACAGATTTTGCCCAATGATGTGTTTTTGAATAATGATTAGATAAACCATTTTTTATATATATCCCATAGATAACCTCTATAAGAAAATTGTATCTGCACTGTATCTACTGTATATCACCTGTGTTTGACATCTTCACAAATGTCTGGATCAGCTGTGGTAATTCCAGAAGTAAACTGAAAAGGTTCATTTTCAGAAAGGCCTGAAATCTAGGCTAGGCTTTTCTTCTAACCACTGACCAAATGTTTAACACCATTTCCACTAGACAAACTATGCCATTGCATATTTTCATTACCACTTTCTTCAGATAACACCTGCCAGTCTGCACCTTTGCCCTCTAGCAGTTTGCTCAAATTGTGCAGCAGACCGGATGAAATTTGTTTGGTTAAAGTAATTACCTTTTCCACCACAGAGTCTGACCCTTTGTACCCAACTGCCTTACAGCCAGCTTGGCCAGTTCAGAAAACTTGTCTTATTCTTTTCATCGCAAGCAGACCACCAAACTCATGGAGAATAACACAGTTTTCAGATTTTTGTTTTTAGAAAACATGAAACAGGACAAGCTCATATTCATAGTTCTACTTAACTGCCACCATTTGAGGGTGGTCAATTGGTCCACTTTGGTTTTCAGTGTAGCCACCATTTCCCTTATGGATAAGACCTGAATTTTACCTCAAAGCTCTGCCCAAATTAACCTTCCGTTAACAAAGCAGGAGGCCAAGAGAGGCTTTCAGTTCTGTGCTGGCTATTCAGATTGACGTTGGTAGGAATCACCACTTTTTTTTTTGACAAGAAGACTTGGACTACAAATGTATGTCTGTGCATGTACATATGTACACATATAATATCATAATCGAGACTTGCTGAATTACCTGTTATTTTGGGAACATTAATGTTTCCTGGCCCTGACAAACAGTGGATATAATTAGCAAAATTAGTCTGTGAATTATGGCTAGCCATATCTATAAGTCAGAAGTGAACAAAAATAATTCCATTAACACAGAGGTGGCATCTGCTTTGAAACTTTTGCTTGTTGTAATGAAAATATAGTCCTAGCTGGTATTGTAACAGTTCATGCTGTTCCATGTGACTGCTTGTAAGATTTTCACAATATCAAAAGTAAATTAAGTATCTAATTTTATAATTAGGGAAAAAATGCTTTAATATATTAATGATCAACATGCATCAGTTCACCTTTACTGTTCCCTAACATTTATTGCATGTGATAATTTGGTTTTAATTAATATACACAGATTTCTTAGTCAACTTTTAACAGACGCTTTCTATTGTTACACATAGTGCACTAAAGACCATTCTATCCTAAGAGCAAATAGACTGTAATCATTTGAGATTATTGATCTGGGAAACAAGTTAATTCTTCTCATAATTTTTTCTCCACTATCAATTAAACTATAAGGTCAACTGAATTACTTCTAATTTTTCCTGAACCTTGGACATTTTTCATTTTGGAAGCATTCAAGGGGAGGAGGGGTTAGCACTGGATGTAGATTATTTTATGGAAAATAAGTTGAATATTCATTCTTCCTTCAAACTGCCCAACAAACTGATCCACTAGAACAACATCTGGTGTGGTTTCATTGTGGTGACTGGTCTAATTCCTCTATCCACAGCTCTCTGAGAATCTGGGACTATTCGTATTGACAGTGATTTTTTCTGGACACTGGGAAAATTTCCATGGGTGCCAATTAGAGGTGTGGGTGCCTTTTTCTCCAAAACTTTTTGAGTAAACCCAAGTTTTTCCACAAATTACAATTTTGCAGACTTCTTTCAAACCAATTAGGCATAAATCAGAGCAGAATTTAGGCCAGCTATCACTGAATATTGTGATTTTTAAGGCTAATGTCACACCTTGGGAATACCCTCTCTTTTCATGATGATCATTAAACGTCTCTATGAGAAATCACAGAGTTTTTAAACGATCATTGCATTTATTATTTTTTTTTTTTTCACCAGGAAAAAATACACATCTTTTCGGTCAAAGTGTTGGAGACACGTGACAAAAAAATGCTACAATGATGAAGCTTGTCTTGAAACTTTAATCAAGGATGACATGCCCTGTTCTGCAAATGCTGATTGCAAAGCAGCCTACATCAGCAACTGGGGCACGATGCTGCGCATGGAGTGTACCTGCCAGAATTTACTTCCCAAGGAGCAGTCTCTGTGTGAGCTCTTTCACCACATGCTTCACAGCAAATCCTGCTTCAGTGAGTTACGTGAGTAAAACATAAAATTTTAAAGAGTAATTAAAGCGTATTAAAATGCTGACTTACACCAAATATTTACTGTAACTTTACTACCTCTGATTTCAGCAAGATTTACATCTGTGGGCTTTTTTAATTCAAATCAAAATACAAATTGCATGTACAGTTTTTTCTTCTGGTTTAGGGAAATATATTAACAGTAAGTCAATAAAATTGATTGTATGTCTCATTGCATGAATTTGCTGGAATAACAATAAAAGAATAATTTCTGGGGTCTACACTATTACGCAGATAAGAACAGTCCAAATCTTCCTCTCATTGGCTTCACATACTACAGTATGCAGTGTCTTCAAATAATATGACATATTATGCTGTTTTTTCTTTCTTTTCTCCTTGGATTCTAAATATTAGTATAGCTTACACACATTTAGCAAAAGACTTCGTTCCACAGAAAATAACTTCAATGATTTAAACAGGACCTCTCAAAGAAACAGCTGCTGTAAATAGAGGCTGTGGGATTTGGCCTTCAGGAAAAGCGCTGGGGATAACTCAGTTACAATGTACGTACTTTCTCATAACCGCTGAAGCCCTTCATGTGCTAACTCAGCTACTTTTGTTAAACAAAAAAAAGCCTTTCCAAGTCTTTGTTTAAGAGGGAATTGCTATATGCAATGAAGACCAATACAAGAGCAGATATTAATGTTTTCATCTGAATCAGGAGTGCACCTTCAAAAAAAATCCCAAGTTTGTCTCCATTTACGGGTGACCTACTGCTATGAGTCACATCACACGGTGGTTCCTGGACTCTTGCAGCCTAAAACTGAACCTGAAGATCCCTCTGCCACCTCTGCAATGCTCCAGCTACATCCAGGCACCCAATCCATGGCCCAGATTAAAGACCAAAGTACCCTCTTCTCCTCAAATCTCAGATCTATTGCACCTGCTATTTTGCTATTTAAATCCTCTTAAGAAATATATCTAAGCCAGTCATCCTATACATTTAATTACATATATTATCAACCTAGCTTGGGAGAGATAACTAAAGATTCCAATGAAAAGCAATTACTATTTCATAGTTCCATCTGATGGTCTTTTAAAACCATGTATTAATTGCATGCATGCATTTCATTGAATGCATTAGGTAATTTTTAGTTTTAGTGGCCACAATGTCACCACTGATAAGGGTGTAATTTATTTCTTGTCACTCAAAGTCTACTCAGAAATTAAAATCAAGTTGCTGAATCACTGCCCTTAAGCTTAGCTAATCACTAGTAAAATTCAGACTCTGAGAAAAGATTAAAAATCATATAAAAAGTCCCTTGGAAAAGTGATACCAAAACACACTTAGATTTGAGACTACTGGCAGTGATTTTTCTCATGAATGTTATTTGTTTGCTTGCTTTATGTCTGCATTTAATGGTTGAAATGAGGGATCACATCATTGTTTGTGTTATTCTTTACCTACAAAGCAAAAAAATGACCCTCATGTCATAATAATCAAATAATTGCTCATGAGGTTTTGCCATTCCCTGGAGCAGTCTCAGGATAAAATGTTGTGGGTTTTGTGTGATGGAAACTTCCTTAACCTAATTGGCATTGAAGAGCAGAAGCTTGCTTGCTCCTGTGTACACCAAATTCCTGGTAGTTAAACAAAAACAGCTTGGGGAACCGGGGCCTTTTTCTAAGTAAAGGATTAGCCCCTATTCCACAGAACATCTGCAGAGTCTTGTGAATCTTGTTCTTGTTTTTTCTAGATGTCTAGTTGTGCTGCAGCTAAACTCAAAGCCAGTATCTGTTCAGAGATGTGGAGCGAGTGGTCTGTTGCAGACCCCATCCAACCCCTTCTGCTAACTCATTCATCTGGCCTGAGCGTGAGCACTGGATAACTTTCATTCTTGAATTGGTGATGATTTTTAAGTCTTTCTAAATAGGCAAATGCCCTGGGCTAGCAAAAAGGACCTTGCCCCTAGAACTGGTGTGAACAGACCTGCAAGTGGCCTTTACACCATCACATCTTCCTAGTCTTTTACGGCACTGCCTTGCTAGGAGTGTTTGTTCTTGGCGCCATGCTTACGGGATTAAAGCTAGCTGCAGACTCGATAAAAGGCAAGAACTGTCAGTAACTGGCTGCTGCATGAGACAGAACCACAGTGTGGAGCAGTGCCAACACAGGATCAGTGTCACAACAGGAATGAGCAAAAATGCCAGTGACAGAAAGTAAGAAGTTAAGTTTAAAAAATAATTTAAGTCTGGGTTGTACTTTTGAATCTCACTGAAAAAATTACATTACGAGGAGATTTAGTCCGTTGAGATTTAGACAATGTTCCCTGCTGCAAATATGAGCCTTTTTCATGTTGTTTTCATTCCTCTAGGGAATAAAAATTCCTAAGCTTACAGTTGATGTGAATGACCACGCATAGTCTTGTATGGTTTAGCCTCTTGGTCTGTAAGTGACTCTACTTGGGTAAACCTTTTATTTTCCATTTCAACAGAAGATACGTATTTTCAGATACATTAATGAAATTACACCCTCTAAGAGGACAGGCCTTTGGGAAACAGTTCATTCAGGTTGAGCAATTCATTTGGAGAATAAACTCTGAGTTTTGGAAATTACTTCAAACTACTACCCACTAGTAATCACTTCATCTGGTGGGCCCAATTCTTTTGGTGAGCCTGTTTCTAAAATAGTTTGTATGAAAGGAGAATTTAAGCTGTTCTGAGGCTGAGAATATTTTTAAAGTAAACCTGTCCTTCATAAGACAAGCTACAGAGGAGGCTTTACTGAGAAGTCAAAAAAGGAACTGTCCTTCAATCATTCAATTTGTTCATTGAATATCAGTGAACAATATTTTTATATAGCTGCCTTTATAAATTCTGCAACTCTTATCAAAACACCAAACAGCAATAGTCATTTGAATTATTAAAGTGATATTTTGAATGGATATTTTCTTTCCAATATTCAGGTCAAATTTTCATTAAGAAGAAAGGTTTTCATTGGGTAAATACAGAAATGCCAGGAGAAAAGCTTTCCAGAGCACAGTTCCATTCTTCTTCGATTAATGGTGAGTTTGGACAAACCACTCCATGATTTTAACAGAAATACTCTTGAAACTTCCCTCGTATATCATAGGGAAGACTAAAGGTTGGGTCACACGGTGGGTTCAGGCAAGTGAGCTCTACCTGTTGCTCCCCCATTCAACACAATGTGGAAAAATCTCTCTACCTCTTTGGCTGAGCTTATATAACCACCAAATAAAGGTAAGGAGACTGAACCAATTTCTCTGATAAGTGGTTTTTGAAACAGATGTCTCACAATCACTATATCATTATTGGGGAAAATTAAGCTATTAAGCCTGCCAGAGCCTGACTCTCCATACAGTCATTAGAGAGTAGTAGTCATAATATGTAATACAAATTATTAGCTTTGATGTCACACTTACTTCTCTCCTATCCCTCTTGACTTTTTATGCCATAGTAGTTACAATAACAAAATTAGGAAGCCACAGTAAATGATCTGAGAAGGGGCTTGTGTTACACTACATCAGACTTAACCTCATGTAACAGAAGGGCATGCAATTGCGGATCATGATACCCCATGGGGTGAAGAGCTGCATCTGGTCTTATTTCCATACATTTAGAGTAAACAATTAAGTGACATAAAGCTAAAGGATATTGAATTAATACACAAATTTTCTCACGGCTGAAATAATATTAGTTCTATATTTCCTTTTGAAGGACCCAGTTACAAAGTGAGAACACTGAAGAGCACAAATATCAACTCAAATGAGAAAGACCTGTTCCACCTTGTGTGAGACAGATGACAATACTCCAGACATTACTACAAATTGATTCCCAGAACTGTTCATACTGAACACCTTTAGCAGTGAAAAAAGGGACTTCCATCATCTCCATCCTTTAACTGTTACTGAAATGGACAACCTGGGAAGTATGAAAATAGATTCATGAGAAAGGGATTCTTGAGACCTTTATGTGAATAATTAAGCATTCAGCTGTAATTTTAGCATTAAAATTACTTAAGAATTATGCATGCCACCTAAGTGCTCCGTGTAGCCAGAGAACATTAGGGACCCTCAGAGGAAGAGTAGTTCTACCTTTTCAGACTGCCTTTGCTGGAAGTGTTGGCTTCTTTTTGCCAACTACAGAGGGAGCCTGAACCCCTAGCTAGAATGAGATTCTAGTGGTTAAACAACGCAAGAAAATGTAAAATGGGAGATATTCACCCCTGTGACTAGTTCTGACTGCAGAACCTTTCAGTGAGCAAAATGTATCATGCGTTTCCCTCAGAGATTCAGATAAATGTTTGCAAAAAGCACCCTGCACCCAGTTAAATCTGTTTGCACTGAAGTTTGAATATTTTCCAAAAACCTGTCCTTGAACTCTTAACAGAATTTTGGATGGCCTTAGAAAGATAAAAAGAATGCTGACCAGCCTAAACCATACAATAAAATATTCCTTCTGTTGGAGCTGTCATGTACAGTAGATGGTAACTCTCTAAGCTTTAAATGCCCCATAGGAAGCCAGGTCAGGGAGAAGAATCCGATTCAGGATATCTACCTGATGATAAAAACCATATTGCAAACTGTTTCCTAAACCCCAGTGCCAAAACTCTAACCCGGTACCCTAGATTCATATGCTAGTAAATGTGCATTACTCAGGCTGCAAAGGGAGATATCATCTTTACAAAATATTTATCTTTACTGAAATCAAATCTCAAGAAGAATCCCCATGTGCAGAGGCAAAACAGTTAAATTGTCAAATGTGGCGTTCTGTATATGTAAAGACATTTGAAGATATTTGCTTCTTGGCTATTTTCTGCTTGGAAAGCAGGAGAAACAGTTTGCTGATGTCTTGTCCCTGCATCAAAATCTCAGAAGAATCCTTTATTTACCTTGTCATTGAAAGATGCAAGGATGTCTTTCACCAATTTCTACGAATGACCATCTACAAATGAACATGCTTGGAAGAAACTTGGTATTTCTTCATTTTTTTTCCTTAATTTTATAATTAAAAAAACTCCACTGTTCAAAAAAAAAAAAAAGATTTATCCATTCTACACGGTGGCATTGCAAATTATACCATTGGATAAGATTGCTTTTAATAAAATGACTTTCCAGAATAAATAATAAATTTAAACATATATACATATATTCATATATATTTGCAAATAAACATAATCTTGTTCAGCTGGAAGAATATTATTCCAGCTTTTGGTGTAACCATATAATAACAGGATGGTGTGAAAATCTTGACTGGATTCACACTCATTCACACACCGAGGAGGGTACAGGCAAAAACAGTCACCGGTGGACTGATACAAATCCATTAACAAGATACGATGGGGGTAGAGTCCTAACCATATGAAAGGTAATGAGGCTTTTGCTGTCTTAGCTTAGACGGGGCCAGAATTTTATGTCATTTTGGAAACAACATCCAAACAAAAATTCCCCAAACTTCAAAATTGTTATTACCTACCTAGGTAAGCACTTTCATCCTGGTTTTTACTTTATCTTATACAAATTATCTCCATGATTTTACAGACCCACATAATTTAAAAGATTGCTTCCCACACTTTAATTTGAAAAATGATTCATGTGTGAAGATAAGCAGTTACTTTCATCAGTACAGAGCTTTGGAGCTAAAGTACTTTTTAGTTGGAAGAGAAAGCCAGAAATACTTATCCTGTTCTTGTGAGATACAATAAAATTGGGCTTGACCCAAAACTTTTGAAATTAATCTCTTTTCTTCTCAAATTGTAGAGTTATCAAATATTTCCTACTGAGGGGCTTTGCCATGCAGAGAATCTAGATAAACAAGTAATTGGCAGGGTTTATCTATAATTATACCAGCTGCTGTGGGAACTGAGATTAGTTCAGCCCCAGTGACTTTAATTTGTAAGGCATGAAACATTGTCATTTTGATTGTTTTATAAATGTAGCAAAAAGCCTATGACAAGCTGTGGGTAGCCAAGAAACCTCTGAGCACCACCCGGAATTAATCTGTTTGATGAATATTCACAGCCATTTCACCATGTATACATAAGCAGGTAGGTTTACACAAGAGTGTAATCGCACTAATTATTCCAGCTGCTGAGCCCACAGCTATCCTCTGATGAACTTCATCACTGGAAATGTCCATATGCTTGTGTAGACAGTTCCAGCTAGTGCTTCAGTGGTACCTGCAGCCCATTCTAGGAAGGGCAAGACATGCATGACCCAGCTGTGGTGGCCCTGCTGTAGACCTGCCCTGAGGTGAGAAGGTCCACAAGCTTGTCATGGCTACAGGCCACCTCCACGGGACAGAGCAGCCCCTCCCAGCACCTCCTAGCCCTTCACTTTGCAATGGTAGTGACTGCTCTCTACTTTTGTCAGTTCACTCTCTACAGGACCAAGCTGGAAACATCTTGTATTTTACCCACTTCTTATCATAAGTCTTTAGATACCATGTGTGCCTTTCTTTCTCCACAGTACATGCAGATATTTGTATCCCTTTTTCCCACCTTGTCAGAGAACCCAAACCAAGTTTCCTCTTCTGTACCTCAGTTGAAAAGAACTCCTGAAAGGAGGGACAGCTGTTTCTTAGCAGAGTAATGACATAGTCAAGTTATGTACACTGCATTATTTATGATTTCTGCTAAGCATAGGAAATTATTCCAACTTTTAATCATGTTTTTAATGCTTATGATGGATCTATCTGCTCTCCAAAGCAGGTGAAACAGCTGGACTCAATGATCTTAAAGGTCTTTTCCAACCTAAATAATTCTAGGATTCTGTAATTCTATGATTCCAGTGAACTGTGACTGGGCACACAGCATGAGACCTAAGGTTGTTTACTGATCTGTATCTACAAACGTGCCTAACTTCAGCCACTGTTTTTATTGCCTGTTATGGCACTGCTTTTTAAGCCTTAATTTGTTGCTAACTAGAACGTGTTCGGACAATCAATATCATGTATTTTAGAGATCAAAATCGGGTAACACAGCCCATTCTGTCGTACAAGAACTGAAAAGTGGACTCCAGTAGTTTTCATGGACAACACTTGGGATGAACAGAGCCAAAGTTTCATATTTCTTAACTTCCCTAGCATTATTTCACATTTCAAGAGCTGATTTGATATAGATTAATAGTGAAAATTTCTATAAAATATCCTTTGGATTTTTAAAGAAGAGCAGAGTGCCTATTGAGAAATACACACCTCAACATTTTTAAAGGAAGATGACTAAGCACACTCAAGTAGTTAAACCACAAAGATGTATCAAATAAAGAATTAGCTCTCCAGCCACAAAACTGTGCCCCCTCCCAGCCTTACAAATTCCCCTAGTTCTCAGGTGGTGGGAGAATATATATGGCTTCCAGCATGATTTGATCATTAACAATTTCCTTGTCTTCCCCATAGAACTGAAAATATTATAATCAGCATCTCTTTTACCTGCAATTACTTCACCAAAACCATAGCATTTTAGGAGATTTAGACAAAAAGTAGAATACGTTTATTTTATCATTTCAGAGTGTTTTATTTTATCAAAATGAAACACTTTTTCCAACTTTTAAAATAGAAACATTACAATATGGTGAAATGGTATTAGACCATGTTTAACCATCCATGAGTGTTGTTGCTCCTATGGATTTTCCTAGTCTTGTGGTAAGTGGTGTATTTTAAAAATTTCTTTTTACCTTAAATATGTGTGAACCTCACTTTCCACTTCAAAAACCTGCTCCGGCAGTTGTAGAATTTTTTGAAAAAGTAACTGAGTGGAAAATTAAGAATCAGAAACTGAAAAAAAGAAAAAGCCTAAAAATTATTTTTTTTCCTAAAACTCATCAACTTAAAGAAATATTGTAACTTGAGAGGAGGAACAATTGCTGATCCATTTTTAAAAGTATATTAGAAGTCCTGCACTGAGACTAAAATAGACCTCACCCCTCTTCTTTCAAAAAATCAGCACATTAAATATCTTTCAGTAGCTTGCTGTATCAAGTGGCATGTTCATTCTGTGCCACTTGTTCAATCATTGTTTTAATTTTTCTTTTATTGGAAAACCTGACTTTTTGGAAAACGTCATCCTGTAATATAGACCAGACAGGTTCAACCCCATGCTCAGCTCTTGCTGATTGACTGTCTTGTGAATATATATTCACTCTCTCATACTGGAGCTGCTCCAGTGTCCATACCACCTGTGTTTTTATTACAATATACACTAGCTCCATTCCGTGTACGTAGTGTATACAGAAAGGTTTCATTTTTGGTCTGTGTGTGCATATGAACTAACACACAAACAAACAGAACACATGATAACTGATAACTGATTAAGAGACCAGAACTCACAGCCCAGATAAGTGGCCCACTGGTGGGACCAGGACTCCATCTCTTCCTTGATTAATCTTTCACTAACTACATAAGATGGAGCAGCTTGGGAACAGCTAAGGCTGTCTTGTCCCCCTCTGCCTGAGTTCTGGACTCCCACAGCTCAGGAAGGACAAGGAACTGTGGAGAAGGTACAGCAGAAGACCATAAGGATGACAAGGGGGCTGGAGCATCTCTCTTATGAGGAAAGGCTGACGGACTTGGGTCTTTTTACTCTGGAGAGGAGAAGACTGAGGGGGGATCTGATCAATGCTTATAAATACTTAAAGGGTAGGTAGCAGGAGGAAGGGACAAGTCTTTTTTTCAGTGGTGCCCAGTGACAGGACAAGAAGAAATGGGCACAAACTGGAACATAAGAAGTTCCAAATAAACATGGGGAGGAACTTTCTTGTGAGGGTGGCAGAGCCCTGGAACAGGTTACCCAGAGAGGTGGTGGAGTCTCTGTCTCTGGAGACATTCAAAACCTGTCTGAACACATTCTTGTGGGACCTGCTAGGGGTGGGACTCGCTCTGGGTAGGACCCACTCTGGCACTGGGTTGGACTAGATAGTCTCCAGAGGACCCTTCCAACCCAACAACATTCTGTGATTTTGTGATTCTGTATGCGAGTTCCTGTATAAACAAAACTTATTTAATTCTATAAACATGACAGAATCCATGCAACAGAAAAGCAACAGAAAGACCTCGTGCTTTCTGCTTGCAGCTCTGTAATTAAGTCCTTTTGTCACTTCATCCCAGGTTCAGGGCTTGCATTATATTCTCAACTGAAACTTTTCCTTCAGAATATTTCATCAAAACAGATTGATTCATTCCTTCAGGACAAATAATGTTTCTGCTTATTTGGAAAACAAAAGTTGAAACAACTCCCAGTTTTTCAACAATTGGAATTTTTAGCATATAAGCTGCCTAAGTGACTTTTTGGTAAGAAGCCTAAGAGAAAAACTCCATGGGTATGGGGCCCAGAAACACAGTGTTAGTTCCCTTTTACATTAATTTGATTCTAGATCAATTATTGCTGTACACTGCAATTATGGTAATATGCAAAAAAGGAAAAGGCATCTAGCAGGTAAGTAACAGCCAGGTCTCCTCTGATACACAGAATAAAATTAACACCTTAAAATCAATGGGGAGAGTACTCCAAAACAACAACCAGAGTAACAAGCTGTTTCTCTGGAGTAGACTAAAAGGTAATGCTACACATACAAAGTGCTATTGGATATTTACTAATAGGATTCTGAAAATTATTTCGCACCAACTGGGGAAGGAAGAATTATGCCTCCCACTGGCATACCATCTAGGTCTTTTTCCTCCTTTTAATTACTTATGCCAGGATCGATAGATAATTTAGCTTAGGTAAGTATGCATTCCAATTCAGATCTCAAATCTGATTTTTATTACTGAAGAAGCAAATGCTTTATGTCTGATTTCTGTTTTTTACTTCTAGGTGAAACAGTTTACATTATTGCCTATTCCTCCTGCATAGTTCTCATCCTAGGAATAGTCCTGTTGACTCTCCTAAAGATCAGGTAATTTGATAGGGATATTAATCATTGGTTCTAGGAAATTGCAAAAGCAGAAAATAAAGATGATTTGATTTAGTTAAGAGGTTGGCACTGCAATTGTCTTTAAAAAGAGTCCAAAGTGCCCCAGTGAGGGAAAGAGCTGACATTGTGGGTGTCAGCAGGGAGGAGTGAAATACGATGCGTATCTACAATGCCCTCCATTCATGTCAAGATCTCAGGCTTCAGGAGGTTTCATTTCCTGTCCCATGGCAGGGGAAGGTGAAATCTAAATTCAAAAATTCTGCGAGGCTACCTTCCCAGCCCTGTAGCAGGCAGAGGTAATGTAGAAAGGAAATGAGAATATTCAGCATTATAGCCTATTTAGAAACCAAACTGTAAATGCTGCTATTGTAGTTAATATTCTTGCCAAATGCCACTCTTGCCGACAGGATTCTGTAAACATTCCCCCCCACACACCTGAGAACCTGCCCATAGACCAATGCTTGGTAAGAAAACAGAAATGTGCATTCACTTAGTCAAATGAACATGGCCTTCACTTAAATGATACATTTTCTTGGACCAAATTAAATGGCCAGATTTCAAGAATTACACTGTCAGATGATAGGTAACAGAACATGATGTAGCAGGAGCTATATATAGTGGGAGGAATATTGAGTCAAATTTCATTATTAAATTCAGAGGCAGATCAAAGAGGAATCATGCAGAAAAATGCAAAAGGCAAGTCAAGAATATATGGAAACAGAGGCTTTCTCTTTAGGTTTGCAGTTATAGGAATATCAGCATATAAATAAAACTCAGATTTAAAGAATACAGAGGATGGAAGAAAGAACAGTACATTAATAATGGTGAGGGGAATTATTTTATACCACAGTGTTCATCATAAAAAGAAGGAAATTTTGCCACTGATTTCAATTAAGCCAAAGTTCAACCCAAAAGCTGTGTAGTTTTTTGTTAAACACATGCACATTCTTTGTTTTCAGAGCCTGCAGAATAAAACATGAGACAAGAAGTCCCTCGCCAGACCATTCTTCTGAAACATTTATGGTCCATTATAAAAGTCACAGATGAGCTGCTCAGTTGCTTATGCTTTTTAAGGCAATTCTTGAAAGCCAGCCTGTTGTACATATGCGATAATAAAATGTATATTAGAAAAACTGCTATAAATTACGGAATTCTGTAGTTGAGAATACAAAAGATTTCTATATTTATTAACACATATTAAACTTTTCATAAGCTAAAAAAGAAAGTACTATTTACTCTCTCATTAGCGTAGATTCACAGATCTGTCCTGAGCTGCACATTTCCTGTATCTTTAGATGCACATGGCAATGGTATAAATGCTGTATCAGCAGTGGCAATCTTTGAAACCCACCCTTCTGAACTTATTTGGCAGAAAGGGAAAAAATCCACTGAGAAACGTTTTAGAGAGCTGTTAAAAAGTATGTATGTGGTAGTTTTGCACAGTAGGTTCTCAAGTACCTAAAGCAATATTTGTAAGGCAGAACTCAAAGGTAGGCTGCCTGTAGTTTGATGGCGGAGCACGTGGTGAGGTAGGAGAAGATCGGGGTTACGACCATTTTCAGTATGAACAGGAATTAATCTCTGACAGAGCTATTGCTTTGACTCCAGTATGTTGTTGGTTAAAGTGGTTATTCATGTTCCTCCTTCAAGAAGAAATGAGTGAGCCTTTCCAATTCCAGTGCCGTAGTTTTAGAAGGCATTTTGTGGTCTGAATGCCCTGCGGATAGATGAACTTGCCTGTGGCTGAAGTGAAGTGTCTACTTCTCAAGAGAGAAGTTAAAACCCGTTTCATCATCTGTGTTTCCTATTCATTGTCTCTAGGCAAAACCAGAAGTGCCTAATTCTCCCCATGCACTGTACTGGGAGTCACGGTCTCTAACACACTACTCTGGATCCCACTTTCTGGCTATGAGTTCTGGATTTCTCCCTGTAGCTGAGTTGCTTTGCTAGATCTAAACTTCGATTTACTAGCAATTAGTTGTCTTTGACATATCTTCGTATTGATCTGGTTCTGGTCAGCACAGGATAACAGACTGGCAGTACTTATACAACTGTTACCATGAGTAGCGTATGTATTGTCTTGTTATGATAGCATCTGATTACTTACTTTTATTTTGGATTTGATTAATTTTATCTGAATTCCCACTAAACATAACTTGCACAACAAACAACATCAGGAATGAAATACTGGTTTCACTGAATTCAGTTCCAGTTTTGACCACGTCTGATTCAGATCTAGAGCTGGAAAATTATGGTGTGATCAGAAGAGCAGGAATCTGCTTTTCAATGTGACTTTTGCTTCTGGCTTTGGGAGTATGAAATGATTCATCGTGCAATCAAAATCTTAGGTGTGCAAATCTGTTGGGGAGAGCTTTTTAACAACCGTTGCAACAGGCATTTCCTCTTTCTTTTGGATCTGCATAAAACCAAAAATTCATTCTTGTTTTCCAATCAAGCACTATCTCATTACTAAATCAGCCTTTGGACAAAAATACAATAGAAAAGTGGAAACTTGTTTAGTCTGTTAATCAAAACAGCCTCCTTTATCAGTCCAGCAATTTGCTGTATTTAGTTTACCTTCAAACACGTAGGTATTTTGACAGTAGCATATGAATATTCTTCATCTTAAAACCACAAAGAGGAAAAAGCTAAACCAAAAATAACGCTGAAAATATGTTCTCATCAGTGTTGGATAAAACCATTTATTTCTATAGGAAATATATACTTATACTTATGAAATACTTATGAAATGAACCCTGTGTTGGTTTTCAGTCTGACTTCAGAAAATCATGAGGCAGTGCTGAAGCCTCTATGGCAGAAAATTTCAGGAAACCCATTTACATTTTGATTTAACTAAACCTCAGCCATAAAAGCATCCCTCGTCACCTTCTGTCGTACAAGCTTTTTGTTTCCTTATTCTCTTATATTTAGATGCTAGAAACTCTCCTCATATATGTGCTTAGATACGCACACTAACACACGCACAAATACGTAAAATCTATTTGAAGTGGAAGGCAAATGTGTGAGTTACTCTGTAAGACAGCAGATACTTATTGTGTTGCCTCTGTAGTTTTACAGGCTCTTTTCATTAGGGCCGACTTTAATGCTTAATGGAAAAGTACGTTTCCTTCACTATACATGTATTCTTTTGATTTATGTTTCCTAGTGATGCTGTATTGTATCTAGCCATTAATTATTAAATAAAGGAATTTCTGCTGGGATTGTCTGTATTCAGGTGATCCTGATTAGACTTTAACCGCTTCATGAACAGCTTCATGATGAAAGAAGGAGTGGTACCTTTGTAATAGCCTCATCATTAAAATGTTTTCCCCTAAAGTGAGACATTTGCACCTAATTCCCAGCTGAGGAAAATTCTCACTGGTGACTTCAGATTCCCAGCACATAAATTATTGTGGGTATGGACGTGGTGTTCATCCCCCTTGCAATGGAGCTAGGACGTCACAAAGTGAAGAAATGAAGACTGGTTGGACTAGATGAAGAAAGCATAAATTTTAGCCTTACAAAATTCTCATCTTAAAGGCTGCATACTGGGTTCCAGTTTTTTATTTTAGGATTGTTTATGCAGTTTATCTAAAGATTGTTTCAAATTAAATATTACTAAAGAGTTTTTGAGACAAATACACCGCACTAGCTGTTCCTCATGCAGTATTGAAGCTACAAAGCTGTAAAGTCCAAGATTCCACTTCTGTCTTGTCATAATAAGTCTTGAATTCTTCAAAAGGAAGATTTTCCTCAGCCATCTCACCTGTCAAGCTAGTTATACAAAAGATGGATGGAAGCAGCACAAACACCATCCCTCTCATTCAAAAGAGTTAGTGTGTGGGTCTTTCCACCAGGGAAAATACTTGGATTTAAGGTGGTGAAGACAACTGTCTGCACCTCAGGTTGAGGCACTTCAACAGTAGCATGGGGTAGGGAATTTTACTGTTGACTTTTCCAAGAACATTCCCTGGTCAACATGCTGATGTTTCAGACCACATGCTGAAGTCATTCAGTCTCCCATGAAGCGTGTAGGGGGTCTTAGACATCACTTAGAGGGCATAGATTTCTACTCTGCAGTGGAACATCTGAAGTCAGATAATGCCTCATTGCATTTTTCAACTCCTACCTCCATTCCTGACTGTGGCTTTTAATGTTTAGTTAATGGAGGGTAGAAATGTTTCCCTAGTAACTTAGAAGCTATAAAAGCATACAGGAAAACTGATAAAAAGGTAATCCTAAGAAAATGCACTCCAAATGGATTACAGGGTAACAAAGTCAACACAGGCATACATGTCAGAGTGACAGCTTGTATTTACTAATGCTGTATGTGTGAGCTGGTTAGTCAGAGCTGATGAATCTGGCGTAATACATGAGCATATCAATTTCAATAAACACTGAGACTTTATTTCAGCTTTAACACCACACATTGCAACATCACATATACATTTAACCAAGAGGGTGCATGACAACTGCTTAACAAACATATCATCTCTTTGACATCAGTTTCAAAGGACTAAGTTGACTTTGGCTGTAGTCCTTCTGCCTGCTGTGTTATTGCAGAAATGAAGATCAACACTGCATTACAGCAGGACTGTAGAGAAAAATAATCTTCAAAAATATAACATAACAGAAGAAAAACATTGATCAGCATGTCAAGAACTGGAAAGCAATTGTCTTCCATTCAGTTCTCCAGACTGATTCTCAGACTGTTCTGTCAGTTGTTTAGGCATTTCACAATCAATAAAGAGAACTTCAGGCAGTCTGAAAAATCACACAAAAATGCAGTGGCAGAGAATCCTCATTTTCAGGTATCACAGTAACTAAACAATATTTCTTAATATTGACCCCTTAAAAATAACTGTGAGAAAATAGGCAGTTCTTATACATTCGCACTAACTCTTTGGAAAAGCATTGTTTCGTTGCATCAGCACTGATCCCAAACATAGGAATTTTACCTCACAGACTTGCAGTCTTCATTTTGTGACTCCTTATTACAATAATAAAAGTTTTATGAACTGAAATGACATTATTAAGAAAGGAAAATTAGCCAAAGCCTCTCTGGACTTATTCATAAAACCAGAATATTCACTTCTTATTTCCATAAACTCTGGTTATACGTGAAAATGAAATATTGAAGTTCTGGCCCAGAGCCAAGTTGCCCTAAAACATCAAAGTCTGAACTACAAAGCAAGCTGCTGTTGGAAGACATTAGGACTATCCATGTACGGGATCTATGTCATTCATAGTTGTCTCGTGAAAGGCACTGAAGAACAATTATGCCCATGACTAATGGAACTGAAAAACTTTCTTCCAAAAAAGCACACCAGGCATGCCTTTAGAACAATGTAATGTCTTGAGCAGCTAAAGAAGCTGGTATTTCATCTTTCTATTGCCAACTACAGGAGAAAAATTACTATGAAAGGATTAAATAAAATTCCAGCAACATGACATTGATCAGTTGGTGAACCTTCCCAAGTTCAGACCAAAGACTGCCCTGGGAACTCCAGTTTATGTACTCCATGGCCCTAGCAGATGATCTCCATATTGTTCTGGGAGATCTCTGCAGTGACTTTGATAGTGAGCTACAAAAGAAAGTCTCCGAAGCACAAAAGTAAGTATCTTGGTACATCTCATTTGCTTCCAAGAAGACTCAGAGGGGGCAGTCAATAACAACTTCTTCTACCCCACATGCTCTCAGAATTTACACTATCCCATTTTCAGCATTTACAGAGCACCATCAGTGAAACAGACAGAGACAGATGTCCGTACATTCCATCAGTGTGGTCATGATATCCTGGACTCTATTGCTTTTTCTTGATACCTTTCAATATATACATACATAGATATACTTCCAATTACATAGTAATAGCGACACCTGCTCAAGAAAGCCAAACATCTGTATGCAAGCCTTTCACAGCCAGAGAGTGGCTTCAGAGTGAAGTGACAGTAATGTACTCAGTGGGGGCAGTGATAGGGACTAAAAAAGCAGAACAATTTAGCCGGTCAGCAGCACTGGAGAGCAGTAGCAACATCACACTACTTACATTCTTGGATGTAGTCTCAACCGCTTTATTATGTGCTGAACTCTAGGCGGCCTATGTGAGTGATGCACGTTCATGGCACAGCTGTTGGATTAGCCCTTGATCTCAAGGGCAATGTATGCCTACTTTGTGAAGCCAAAGATTAGGCGTTAAAATGCTCCACACAGTCAAAATGATGCCAGCCCAGGAAAGTAAAGCAGCAGTGCTTTACATGCCAAACAAATTTCAGTAGTGAGAACATGAGATGTCTCAGGATTCTCAGACACACTACAAGTAAAGGCAGACTTTGTGGAGATTGCTCACCTGGAGCCACAGGACTAAATTCATCCCAGGTGGCACTTTTGGCACATACATGTTGGGGTTTTATTAATCTGGCTCTATGTTTCTTCCTCCCTTATAACGATCCTGACAAACAATCCATTTGTCTGTGACCTCCACCCTGGATTACTATAACTCACAATGTGGTTGAAGCTGAATGTGTGGGTGAAGCACAGGCTCCAGATGTGACTGCTCATCTTTTCCAATGTTCACATCATTATAGAATAACAGACCTGCATTTAAAGCTCTCCACAAGCTCCCAAACAGTTTCTAAAATGGACACAATGAAGAACTGAGTCATTTTAGTTTGTTCATCCCTGTGATTTAATAGGTAACCTGCTTCAGTGTGTAGCAACTGTTAAAGAGCCTCAGAATTGCAAACGACGGCCCAGAGGCTGGGAAGCCTAGGATGCACTACGCACAGAGGCATATCTGAAAACTCCTCCAGAGTGTAAGGGTCTCCTAGTGCAAAAGTTAGCAATCCTTCATGGTAGTTATGAACATAGGAGTCTGGAACTCTCAAAAAACTGAGCAGAGGTAGGTCTTCTATTCTATGGTCTATGTTCTACATGGGTATTTTACTTAATACAAATGTGGTAGTAGTGAAACCACTCACTTTTATCTAAGATGTTGTAATTAGTGTACTGACTATAAAAGTAGACCGTATCGGAGACATTTTTTCCTTGTGATCTTTCTGGTCTCAGAAATTTGGAATTCCATCCTACCCAGTGGCGCAACTTCGCCCAGATTTACTAGGTGGTGTGTTATTTTACAGTTCTGTATATAGCCTCGTGGTTAGATCCATAGATTAGGATATCACAAAATATGCATTTGAATCTCCTCAGGCTAAGCAGCAAGCTAATCTCAAAACAATTGTTTAGCCCAACATTCAGGCTAGTATTTAAAAGGTGATTTGCATTACAAACACTTTTCTTTCAAGGGGTGACTTCACTTTCATTCTGTGAGAAGCTCAATTTTATTCATGTTGGTTAAACATGATCGCGGGATCTTAGATGGTGTACTGCTGCAGATTCCTCACTTCTTCATTGGATCTAATCCATTACATAATTTTTAAATCTGTGAAATGTTCAAGACCTGGTATTTTTAAAGTTCATGTTTTGATATAAGTGACTGCTAAATAACAAAGCCCCAGATAAAACATGGGAAAATGAGGACGGAGCATCTTCTGTGATGATCCAACTATTTATCTAGAGCAGGCCAAGCAAATCAGGGTCTTCATATCTCTAACAGTACTTGAAAGTCTTCTTACTAGATACTGCAGGAAGGGGTGCAATTTAATATTTTGGATTGATATTTGGCAAGATACTTTCTGTCTCACCTGAACACATTTCCCTGATTATTCTTTGACTCTTACCACAAGAAGACTGAAACAATGTAGTTTATATTGGGTTTGACTATCAATACAGCATAAAGAGAACAGAGGTTTTATATCAAGTTTCTAGCTTTGAGTTACCTGGCATGCAAAGTTTGACTTTCCTAAGCTGTGCCAATTCTAAACTATGGTACTGGCTAAAAGACCTCAGAAAAGGTTCACTCTGGAATTTCAAAGGCAAGATGAGACTCAGCTGTAACTTGGCAGAGTCGAGTTCTGGACAAAAATGATTCAGCCTTTTCCTTCTTCATATGTTATCTTTCAATTTCTAACATCTTACCTTTTTCTAACCTAGCATATTTTGGAGGAAAATGGAGAAGATGGAAAAGGATTATACTCCATGTTTTTGGGCTTTCATGGTAACAGACTATTTTCAGAAAAAGTCAAGGTTATGCACACAGAGAATTACAGAAGGATCCTACACAAACAAGCAGTAATAGTACAGATGTTCCAGACAGGAAAAAAAAAATTACAATATTTTCATGGCACATTTGAACAGTTTATAGATAGTATAAGGCTCCTCTTTTAATTTATCCATTATTGATCTAAAAAGGACAATGCAGTTCACTGGTATCTTGCTGGACTAAGACATTGAAAAGTTCAGTATCACTATCGGTAGACCACAAAGAAAAATTTTGTTTTCCTTCACATAAACTAGTCCAGCAGGATATTATTATCCTCAAAAATTCATGACTTATAAGTCAGAATGTGAACTCATAGACTATAGAATAAAAAATAAAATTTCATGAGACTTTGGACACAAATTTAGCCCCTTCTACACTACTACTACTATCATGAATGATGGTTGAATACCTTGCCAATTTTTAATTGCTTCATATAATGAAGTTTTAATACAGTTGATGAAAAAAAAAGCAACAACAAATTTAACATATGTAACAAATAAGGAAATTTGCAATAGATTTGGAGGATCTGGCAGATTGCCATTCACCACAAAGTCTTGGAACAAGATAAAGTCATCTGTATATTTAACAGATGTTAAACAAAACAAAAATGAAAAAATGCTATTGCTAAAAAATTCTTATGGTGAATTCAGATTTGGCTCCATGTTCATAACACAACTGACTTGACAAATTAAAAATAAAGATTCAGATAAATAAAACACATAATAGAATGGCCACACACAGTGTGGGATCTCATAAACTACTGCAAGTATTTGTACTGTTCATCTTGATTAAAAATTAGCTATGTATTCACAGCTTCTATTCAGTTTTCCTGAAAAGAACTAAAATTCAGTTTAAAACACGGTAACATGTCCTGGTGTTCATACGTTTTTCTCATCTGTAGAAGTACCAAGCACAGAGTTCTGTACTACAGTAATTTATTTCTTACAAATCAGACAATTCTTGACAAGACAGTACAGTAACTCTTCCAGTAATAAAAAGTTATATAGGGGTTCTATTTTGGTTCTTTGCTGAAATAGTAATTTTACATTTGTACTCTTGATATAAATGTCCTTGGTCAATGCAGATGACAAATAATTAAGCTGCCAACAAAAATCTGTTTAATTCACAGTTCCAGTATTGAAGGAAGCTTGTGCGACCTTTGAGTTTGTTTTCTTGTTCAAAGCTGTACAGATGAAGTTTCCAGCTTCCATCAATGCATAAAGATTTACTCCCTAAAAAAGAGGTGGAAAATGTTAAGAATAATAAATGCATGTGTTGAAAATGCTTGAACTCCAATTGTTTTTTGCTTCAGAGTCTAAATTTTCAAAACAAAGGGCCTGATTCATGTCACAGGTCAGTAATAGAGATCAGCAGAGTTACAGTGACACAGACAATAGTCATAGCTACCAGTTGTTTGGAAGGTTCTACACTTTGAGGATGATTTCTTATCTTCAGAGCAACAGACCAAATACTCTAGTAATAGCCTTCAAACTCAAAAGAATTTGGGATAAAGAACTGGCATAGCAACTTGAAGAACTTGGAAGAAAAATATACTATCTACGTATCTGCTGTACTTATCACCCAATGCTAAAAAACTTTTAAAAATATCCCATTTGCAGCTCAGGAAAATGGAGGAAACACATTTGTATATTTCTCACTGAATTGAGCTGACTGAGATCAACAGCATGCTGCATTCTCTTGAATAAATATAACCTCCTTCTTGAAAAAGTCCCTTTCAATGCAAAATCACAATTTACGTTGCTAGCACAACCACGCAAAAAGTTGCAGCTGCTTGATCTGCCTGCGCTAAAAAAACGTACCTCGAGCAATCAACTGGTTTTTAACCAAGATAAAATACATAGCGGTGCTGCCTGATTGCTAAAACGGAATCAGATCACTGATCAAAGAGGAAAAAATACTACATTATTAGTCTCCTGGATTATTCATATATAGCAAAAGTTTTAGAGTTAGATTGGATGAGTGATGTAGTACTTTCTCTAAAGACTGGAATTCAGAAGCCAGTAAACTTCTGTAGAAGGAATGCAAAAGAGGACTTTGAAGTACCAATGCACTGAGCAGTAACATAAAACTGAGGGAAGAGTGTCACTTGGCATTAAAAAGTACAAGATATATTGCACCAGAAATACCCTTTCATAACACTTAAGGATTTATGCACTAAAGTTCAGACCAACTTTGCCTTTTTCATTCTTAGAATTGGATAAAAACACTAATGACAATAGAAATTACTTCATAGCAATGTAATAAATACATTTTTAATTTAAAAAAAATGTTTCAACATTTCCAATCAGCTCCAACATATAGCACCATCTAAAAGATATTGTTTATGTACAGCCTTTTATAATGGTCTCATTTTAATACAGTTATAACAAGGGTGATTTCAGCTCATTCTGTTCATGCTTCATCGGTCACTACTTAGGCTTAGTTTGTAGAGCGCTATTGCACATAACGAAATCTAAAAAATTCTTTGAGTATCTGTCATTCTTTGCTAGGAAGAAACAAGAAACATACCACCATAGACATACTTGGTAGTTAGATTATGGAAGATGCAAAATAAAATCCCCAAAGCTATACAAAATTTACTTTTTCAGCACTGTAACACTGCATTATGTGATATGTGTTGATAAGAAATGCATGTTCACAGTTTACATTCATTAAACAGAAAACAAGCACTCTGCCTTTTACATTGTCTTTGTTATGTACATTTCATGAACACAAAAGGACTACCATGGGGGCACAAACCCCAGTATTCACAAGCACAGCCTGCAAACGGGGATGGGAAAGAAGTTGCAACAGGTTTTTGTGAGGTTGTTGAGTCAAACTAGTACATGACTTCAGATGACAGATTCTCAGAAATATACTTAAGTGTATTTGGTAACCACTCCAGATATCCAGAATTAATCCTTGACACAAAGGAATGAAACTATGAAACATAAAGACAAGTACCTCCAATAGTAGATAGGAGCTTGGAAAAGTACCTTAAGTCAGAAAAGCTTCTGCCAGAAGGCAAAGTTCTTTAACTCCCACTGACTCCAATTAATCAGTTCTCATTCAGCATTCATAAATACCAACTCTATTATCTCTCTAAACTTCAGTTTCAGTGTCAGTAATGTGAGGCTAACAGTACTTACTTGCTTCTCAGGAAGGCTTATTGTTTGCCAAGCACTTTGAAGGCATCATAAGCACAAGTACCATTACTGCAATTACATGGGAACCATATAGAAACTGCTTTTATAGAAAGTACATGTCTCCCTACAAAGTTTCATAAGCATTAATGATCTATGACATAATTATCTATCCATTACCATGGTACAACCAATAAATCTCTCTGTAGATGGGCTCTGTTAGAAAATTATTTCACATTTAGCCTGCTAGAGATTCATTTCATGCATCACTTCTTGGTTACATGTTCTGAAGAACAGCATGGAACAAGCATCAATTACAATTCTGATGTATCTAGTCAATCTGAACTCAATAATGTACACTTAAATACTCTCCATCCTTTGGTTGACATTTTAAGTGACTTCAGTCAACAAATGAAAGCTTTAGTGCATACCTGAGAGGACCATGAACAAGCACTCCTTGCAAATGGATGGCATTAGTAATTATAATTTCATTTTGTGCCATTATACAAAGAGGACATAGATTTTTGCAATAATAACTTTACAGAATTGGCCATGGTACCAAAACCAGGCAGCACTGCAAAGACCAAAGCTCGTATATTAAGGAAATAATTTTGATGCTGTGTCTCTCATCCAGTAAGTCATTCTTAATGGGCCAGAAAAGGGTGCAAAATCTTGTGTCTTGCTATTGCAAAATCTAATACTTTTTTAAAAAAAGGAAGAACTAAATGTTTGATGGTGACATCCTTATCTCCATGGGATTTGGTATCAAACCATAGGACAAGCCAGATTCCTGCTTGGGTGCCGGATCATTAATAGATTAATAAATCTTATCAAGAAGCCTGGAAAAATGTATATTTCATTTAATCAAGCTATTTGTATTTAATTGATTCCTTTTGTGATGAGTCAGTTGAAAAAGTCAATGGGTATTTTGCCCATGGAAAGACCATACTAAAAGCACTAAGTTGCATGTGAAATGAATGATTTCTCCTCCTTATTCCAAAGAAGTGTGTTGTTTCAAAAGAATCAACACCTTCTTCATGAAAAAAGTTACTCCAAAGCACATATGAACAGTTCAAAACAGGGTCCACTTGCACAATGGACACTTGTGATTAAACCTTTTCTAAACAGGTATCTGACATCTACCCAAAACTCCCTAAGAAGCACATGAAAGCAGATAAACATTACAGTGAACTCTGTAAGGTACTAACTAAGCTTTAATAGTGCTCAGGGGAGGTACAATTCAGAAACAAGTTCCACAATCTTTTTATGTCAAGGAACTCTGTCAGCATGTATGCCACACTGAACTGCAACCTAAAGATGTGTGATAAGCTCCTGAAGAACTCAGGTCTTTCTACTTCAGACATCAGGCTTTTCAATTTCTTTCTGTAGTAGTTTAAATACAAACCACATATGGTGCAGTTTTGGCAGCTCTTTATATGTTCTCCTTTTAGCTTGACTCTTAAAGTCTGCATCTAAGTTAAAGGTAAAGTCAACGTATTGCTTGAGTTAGTACAAAGCCACTATGCCAAATTTACAGAACAACGATGATCAACAGGAACATCAATGAGGAACACCTTCTCTTTGGAGAAGGCAGCATTACTTGGTTCCCAGGAATACAGAATAATTAACGTGCCAACCAAGCCAGGGATACTAAATGTGTGCTCTTGAAGTGCAGATGCTCAATGGTAAGGTTCATTAAAGTACAGCTCAGTGCAGATAAGCTGCTTTGCCCTCTCTTCCAAGAACAGGGCTGGAAACAAAAACGACTGTGAAGTCTACTAGTCAGTAACAGATTCTGTATAATTTTGAAATGTATTAAGTGGATAACTGACAAACAGCAACGTCCTGTTTCTTGAGCTCCAAACACCACATTTTATTTCTACCTTGAAGGCAGAAAAATTGTCAACAAATTAATAAGCACTATGAAGCAAATCCAAAGCTCTGTGAAAAAAGCTGAGGTACACTCAGTCTTCCCACTGAAGAGCCGATTGGTATTCTGGAGTAACATCTACAGTAGTGATCTTTTTGTGGTTACTAAGGCAGAGCAATGACTCAAAGCAGTTGCTACTGAGCTCCTCATAGCTCCAGGTCAGGAGAGAGGAGTTATTAAAATGGCTGTCAAATACAAAAACCAGTTCTACTCTAAATTGAACACCATTATTATGTGTCAAGCCATGCTAAAGTACTGAGTTTGCAAAAAATACTATTTGTTCATTGAACAGCAAAAGTAATTGTCAAGTGTGCACCGTATGTTTTCTAGAAAAAATATATTTGTTTTCCTTGAAGTTGTAAGCAGGAAGTAAAAATATCTTACTGTATTGATTCCCAGACCATTAAGCATGTATATCACATCCTCTGTGGCTACATTTCCAGTAGCACCTTTGGCATAGGGACAACCACCCAGTCCTGCAACTGATGAATCTACTACAGCAACTCCCATCTGAAAAACAGCAACATAGAAACCCAACATCAGCACAGAGTATTATTTATAATTAATTATTCATATATAGCAGGCTATACATGTTAGTTACCATGGATAAAATATACATCTCTCCACAAATGGAGGATGTGACTCTCGGAGGAAATTCCTTTGAATGCTGTTGGTCTGACATCTTTATAAGGTAAGAATCTTCAAAAACAGAATGTGGAACAGAGAACTAACGGTCCATTACATGTGATTTTGGCAGATAATATGATCGCTGTTTTAGAGCCAAACAGAGTTCTATGTCTTTTGTCTCTTTATCTCTCTGCATGTTGTTTCTAAGTAAAGTACCCTGCATCTATTCCTGCAAAGACTTACATGCAACTAAACACAATCAATCCATTTATTCAAATGTGTGATTTTAAACATGTCTAAGTCTTTGAAATTTGGAAGTCTTACTATTAGCATCTGATTTATGTGTCAGCCAAATGATTTTGGGACATCTTCTTTTCAAAATGTGTTTTATATTAATGGCTATTCTTCCACAAAGAACTTTCCTCCTAGCATTTTCTCTCTTATTTAATTTTCTTTCTTCTTTATTAGACACTGTGAAGCCATCCTTGTAAATAATTTTTGTTCTTGTTTTAGAGGAAGACTACATGGTATTTTCACCCAAACTGAACACCAAAACGTAAGGAAGAATTACATTTTGGCAGATCTGTTAAAGAGTTTATAAGTTCAAATCAACTGGAAATAACAGTTTAAAGGACTTTATCCTGATGAGTCTGATTCTGATCCATTGTTTATTGTACTCACCTGTCTAGGAGAAAACACAACTCCCAAAACTGCAAATTTTATACCCTAGAACAATCCTGGAGCAGCATTCAAAAGCCTAGCTATTAAGATCCTTGGAACAGCTGAATAGCTTGGATACCACAAAAGTTCTCCATAGATATAGGTCCCCATATTTGAATATTTTTAAGGGAGTATTTCTTGTACAGTGTTAAGCTTTTGCATTTAAACTAAGACTTGAAAAAAGAGCCAGCTGACATATAGCCATAATTTGATTTCCATTTTCTTCTGACTGCACCCAAGCTCCTTCTCTCTCCTAATCCTCTCTCTCAGTCTATTAATGATAAAGAATAGTAAATGAGTTACCAACTCTGCCCAAGAAATAATATTAAATGTCCTATGGGATAAAGTCTATTCTGGGAGATTAGTCAGGGAGAGAAAGGAATCAAGTCTGTGATTTTCACTGATTTGTTTAGTGAGCTCTTGCACCCTCTTCTTTCTGTGATTAGATTTTAAAATAAAGCTGAAATTGGGAAGCATTTATTTCCTTTTCAACGTTAAGTATGTGATCCAGGACACTGGGTCTCCCTTGCTATCAGACTTCACCTTGAAGAAGATTAGATGCTTTTGGAGGCATTCAGGCTCTAGAGATAATCAGAGGCAGGCAATGATATTAGGCAGAGAGGGCATCAGATCTTCAAAGAAACCAGCTTCTCTCTCCCTCAAGCACATTAGAGGTTTCTCCTCCCCCTAGTGCTAATTAAGGCAGACATACACCAAAAGTTTAGAAGAAGTCAGGCAGACTGAATCAGGACAGGAGTTATTGTGCAGAGGTAAGTTTTTGAAACTCCAACTTTGATTTTGGGTCCAGAGAGATTTGGAGGTTAAACCATGCCTGTTACCCGTAATCGCAAATCAGTAAGATCAGCTTAGAGGCTTGACTCCATAAAGAGGTGATTTCTGTTGCTCTCCTGAGGGACCTACCTGATCCTTCAGGCTGAGCTGGGAGCCTGAGCTTCTCCTTCACCACCATGGATACAACCAGCTGGCAAGGCAGGCAAACGATGATGCTCCACACATTGCAGTTGCCAAGTCCCCTTTCTAAATATACCCAATAGTGGGTTTTTTTTAGTTCTGAAATAAAATTCCCTAATGTTTTGTTGGTTTTACTTCTAGTTTTGACTGTGCTTTCTACAGCTTTATCATTGGACTTACAAGGTCTTTGAAGTTCCAACATTTCTGGAGGGCAATAATAGTGATCTAATGAAGCTTTGTCCCAGGTCCTATTCTCAGGCAGGGAATATTATCTTGAGCTAGGTAGCTGCTCAAAGCCTGTAATTAAGACCTCAAAGGAGCCAATGTGTATAACAGTGACAGGCAAGACAGTACTGTTTAATATTACTCACACAATGAGACTCTCTAAGAAGGGATATTGTATTTTAAAGTACACTAATCTGTGAATTATGGAGTGAACCACCAAAGTACGTGTTTCACATTTCAGTCACTTCTCACACACTTTGTTTGTGTAACCCACTGGTAAGAAATTGTGTTATACAACACATCTGTGTCCAATACACAGAGGATATGCATTTATGATAGCTTTCAACTGGAAATTCTGTCTCTTTTTGCACTAACTGCTAAGACTCATATAATTACTGGGGAAGCCATTGCTTCAAGCTCTCCAGTGACAGCTGTCAGGTTTGCAAGTGTCCCTGCAGAAACATGCTTAAGGCCTCTTAATGGAAAGACTTAGGGTACAGTGAAGGTCTGGGGGAAAAGGAGAGTAAAATGTAGAACTGTTATGATACAATCATGCACCCCACTACCATACCTGCTGTTTCAGGCTGATTTAAAGATTTCCATCAGAAACAACTGTTTCGGGGACGAATTGGTAGAAGAAACTGTCTTTCGTGAAGCTTCCCCCAGCTGTCAGGTTATGTCATAACTGCTACAGCATTCTTCTGGATGTACTTATTTTCAGTAACTTTTACATGAGGATAAAAGCCACTTGGTGGATTTTTGCCATGTGGTGTTTGCCACATTGTGGCAAATAATGTGTTGAGGTACATGTCAGCTGTTAAACTCACAAGGAAGATCAATAGGGTCAGAAACAGCTTTAGTAGAATATAAGCAGTTACTTTGTAATTCCAGAAAATTATCTCACAAAATGCTTGTTGTGCAAAAATGGGGAAAATATCAACTAAATTGTATTGTGACACTTAAAGTGACATCTGAAAACAACCAGAATAGATTGCCAGTTCAAAGCTGGGGCGAACCTCCTGTTGTGGGCTGACAACCTGTATTACTGTACTATCACCCTCCTTCACAGAGGTCTTACTGAGAAAAAACAAGAAATAATGTACTGTCATCATTAAAAGGGTGTGTCTTGTCAAGGCACTGATATTCTTGTACAAACACTTGTGATCCACCATAGTTCTGCGTTTGCAGTGCAAGTCTTGTAACACTGGGGTACATGTTGCTTATTACTGTTTTTGAGAGTGTTTGGGAATACATGGAGGGTTATGGGATACCACAGCAACATAAGCTAACATGATTCCTAGAATGGTTAGAGTTGGAAGGGACCTTGAAGATCATCAAGTTCCAACCCCCCTGCCACGGGCAGGGACACCTCTCACTAGACCAGGTTGCTCAAAGCCCCATCAAGCCTGGCCTTAAACACCTCTAGGGATGGGGCATCCACAACTTCTCCGGGCAACCTGTTCCAGTGCCTCACCACCCTCACAGGAAAGAATTTCTTCCTAATATCCAATCTAAATCTCCCCTCTTCCAGTTTAAAACCATTGCCCCTTGTCCTATCACTACACTTCCTGACAAAGAGTCCCTCTCCAGCTCTCCTGTAGGCTCCCTTCAGATACTGGAAGGCTGCTAGAAGGCCTCCCCAGAGCCTTCTCTTTTCCAGGCTGAACAGCCCCAGCTCCCTCAGCCTGTCCTCACAGGAGAGGTGCTCCATCCCTCTAATCATCTTTGTGGCCCTCCATTGGACCCTTCTAACAGCTCTATGTCCTTTCTCTGTTGAGAACTCCAGAGCTGGACACAGGTGGGGTCNCCACCGAGCTTGGTGTCATCAGCAAACTTGCTGAGGGGGCATTCAATCCCACTGTCCATGTCTCCAACAAAGATGTTAAATAGCACTGGTCCCAGCACTGACCCTTGTGGGACACCACTCATCACCAGCTGCCACTTGGATATTGAGCTGTTGACCATAACCCTTTGAGTGAGGCCATCCAGCCAGTTCCTTATCCACCAAGTGGTCCATCCATCAAACCCATGACTTTCCAATTTGGAGATTACAATCTCATGTGGCAAGTGTCAAATGCTTTGCATAAGTCCAGGTAGGTGATGTCCATTGTTCTGCCTTTATCCACCAAGTTTGTGACAGTATCATAGAAGGCCATCAAATCTGTCAGGAAGGATGTGCCTTTTGTGAAGCCTTGTTGGGCTCCTTATTTTCCATGTGCCTTAGCAGAGATTCCAGGAGGATCTGCTCCATGATCTTGCCAGGCACAGAGGTGAGACTGACTGGCCTATAGTTTCCTGGGTCCTGGAAATGAAATACACATCTTTGACTAAGCACATCCTAGTGTTCTCAGGCGGCCTCCTCTAATTCAGGCTGCCTCTACTGGAAATGGGAATGAGCTCAGTCATTGTAGCCTAACATACATGCAAGAGCATAAAAAATTATAGCTTCTGCTGGGTAAGCAGTGGGAGAAGTAACCTCCAGAACACAGACCATGATAATTGCACTGTCTTTTAAACCATCAACTATTCTGGCTAAACAGAAAAAGTGGAAAGGCTAGTCACAGCTTTACACTGGTAACATCCTCAGTGTGGTGGCTTTCATCCTAGTACAGTACACTTCAATCATTACTTCCCAGAAGTAATGTATAAACACATTTATGTCCCTATAAATACACCTGCATCAGGAAGAATTTGCCATTTTAGCATTCATCCAGTTGTAGACAAGGTCTTCACATGGTATATAGACTACAGCAGCTCAATCAGAGCTGGAGGTCAGTCCACGTCAATTCTGACTGACCTCTAAATCTGACACGTCTTCAAATTAGTGCTCTTAATATGCAATGAGTGGGTGTAAGATATTATCCTTTAAAGTTTCTTCACAACACTTCTGATAAGATGTCGACTGCAACACACGGCTACTTCAGCAGCAGGATCAGCTGCATCTGTCTGCTTTTGCATGTGGTATGGGCAAATATAATGTGTTTTCTGATTCATGTGCAGAATCACTGCAGTTCATCTCCAGTGTGGCCCCATTCAAAAAGTCCTGAAGTATTTCATACTCCAAGCTCCATTCTAACAGTGCTAAAAACAGATGCTGGAAAACATCCTCCAGCAGCACTACTAACTAATTTGGAGGTTAATATTACAGCACAGCTTGTCCAAGCACAGAGTCTGAAATAGCACCTAATAAATAACTTCTCTGCAAGTCTGAGCAGCTATGAAGCCATTTTGCTTTTACAGTCATTAAAAGCAGAAGGGGCCCGAAAAGAGAAGTTAAAAATTGACATAATGTGTAAAACAAAGCTTCTTCCTTCATCACATGTCCAATATTTGTCAGGCTTTTACAAGAGATAATGAGTTTCAAGCCTTTCAGCAATCTGAGTTTGCAAAACATTCACTGTCAATATGAGATCTTTCGAAAGCCCACACTCTCATTGTCACTTTCTGACAGGCACTAAATTTTGCTGAGATTCATGAGGAGTTGCACTGCAGCTATTTCATAGGATATGTCCTAGACAAGCAGTCGCAGAGCTGCTTATGTATGGATGTCTGTGTGAGTGAACAATGACTTGGCTTCCAGGACGACTTAAGTGTTCCAATCTTTTTTGACACTTGTAGAGTTTTGATAATCACTAAATTCCTGACAGTGATTCCTGAACACCTTCCAAACTTTAGCTTTGGCTAGCTTTAGATAACTCTCTAGAGAAGGCAGAAGATGTTTTGCTCCCGTCCCATGCTATCTTCCCAATTCCCCAACAAGAGAGCAAGGAATTAAATTCATCACCTTTGTCAAACAGCCAGTTTTAACAGGAAACTATTATTGCCAGTGAATAATAAATGCTTCATGTTTCTCAGTATGCTTTACTGTCTCCCCATAATTTCTTGTTGGGATAGTTATTCTCCTTCCTTACTGATCTTTAAACCTGGCTTCATCTGACAGAAGTTTAACTTTGTCCCTCTAAAAAATGGCAAGGTCAGCATCTGTAACTCCAGGAATTCATAAGGTGTAAATCAGTAGCTAGAAATGAGGTCTCTAATAAATTAGGGTTTTTTTTTTCAACTATGAGATTTTGAAACCATAATATTGAGGATCCCAGGTATGCATTAAACAGGAAAAGATTTTTTGTCTCACAACATTTAGGGGCCACAGCATCATGAAGTTCAGTACCACGGTGCCTTAAAGATAGTTGCATGTAGCTTTGACAAAGAAGCGCTGTATTAGTTCAGTGTTTGTTGAAGGAAGGGAGAAGGAAGGGGGAAAGAAGTAAAAGGACAACCTACATGTTAGGTCAAAGGTTGTACATACAAAAGGCAGAACAAGACTAACACTCTTTAATCCTGCAGCCCTGTCAGCACCTAGCTGGAACTCTTGGTGGGGTGCTGTCATATTACTGTGTTTCTCTGGCAACATCCTGCTACCCACCACTATTTGGTATGCCATCACGAAAAGCGCCTTCTTCTGTACAGACAGAGATAACCATAGAAATATAAACAACTACGCTAGCAGCACTTTGAAAGGCCACTGTGCCCACAGAGACCCATCTGTGAGTTACATTACCAAGTTGTCTAAAATCAGGGCTTGCCATCCCCCTTTTTTCATTAAAGCAGATGTATATAAATAAGTATTATTTTAGTATTTGAGCATAAATTTCTACATATAAGACAACAAAATGGGACAACATTTCCCTGCAAAGAACTCTGCAAGTTAACTGCATTTGCTTCCTGCTGCTTCTGTCTGCTCTTGCTAAAGATTAATGCATTACAAAACAGAACACTGTGTTTCAGTTAATTCCATCACTACCGACCACAGGGTGTCACTGTTACATTAAAATCTATTTCCCTGTTCATTTAGTTAGAAAATTAATACGTTCAGTGAAAAAAAAAATTTCTTTTCTCCCGAAACATATTGAGATGCAAGCCATTTGTGGGCAGACACACTGCATAAAAGAGGTTAATACAGCATTCCTTTAACTTATTGCACACATCTTTTCATATTGCTACTGACACATTTATTATAAGCAAAGCTGGCAATGACATCTAGAGTTAAAGTTCCCTAACACTTTCCATCATAAGGCCCTACTTTCAGTTGTTTATTACTTTGTCAGCCTTTAACTGCTGGGCTTATATTTTCCATGCCTTGTCTCTGCTTCAGGCTGGATTGTTTTGGAAAGTTTTAGTGAAAAATGGGGCTGGCCACTTCCGAGAACAAGTCTCGGGGAAGTAAAAAGCTTTGTTATGCTAATATTCAATAATTCTAACTGAGCTTCTTGGAGATATTTTTGTAGCTTTGCACTCTCAAATTTGGCACAGGAGGAATAATGATTTTAAGAGAACACAGGGTCTGGATTTAGTTATGAGCTTAGGAAAGTTCCAGCTCAGCATCAGGAACTGCTCAGTCTGGTAGCTAAAGTGCCTGAGGGTCAAGAGAGTAGCAGCTGACCATATTCCCTTCCATAACCTCAACAGAACTGTGAAGCAATTTCTCTGAAAAAGAGTTGGAAAAATCTGTGTCTCTGGCCAGTGCATCACCTGCAAAAAACCCATTTCACTGGTGGGCTCGAATAGCTGAGACCTGTGTGGCAGACCCAGTTCCTCAGAGAGTGTTCATGGATGTTTAGGGGGAATCAACGTCATTAAATATGAGAGTAGTTGAAATTTTGAAATGCTTAGACAGTCCTAATGAAAATCCTAAACCATAACAAAACTAATATTGGGAAGCAGACGTTCACAAATCACTATCAGTATTGCCCGTGCATGCCAATTTTACTCCTTTTTTGAGTACATACATTGTTTTACTTACAAGAGACTAGGGTTTGCCATTTCAGGGTTGTACACAATTGGAGATGCTCCCTTGCTAAGGATCACAAAACCTGCAGAGGGAGCAGGAGACACGTTTCAAGGTCTTGTCGAAACCCAGGAAGCTGCGATGACCATTAGAGCAGTGAGTGACCTACCAGTCTTCTTCCTTCCCCCTCCCGCCAAGCAACCCAGGGCATTGCCAGATTTCCCAGTTCAGCTGTTGCTGATTTGAAGCAGTTATTGCCCCAGATGCTCTTCAGCAGAAGTTGCTGCTCTCAAATAAACCCGTGGTGGTGGTTTTACAGTCTGCCTCCTTGCTACATGTTGGGAAACAATCTGATCTAAAAATGCAGGATATTCATTTCATAGATTTAAGTCTGGACATCATCAGAATGCCAGTTAAACAGGTAGAGCAGAGAAGATAATAGTCTTGGGATCCAGAGAGAAAGGAGGAACCAGAGAGAAAAGGCAAAGGGCAGCTTCAGGGTAAGCAGGGAGAGAATCATCTGGTCCAGAGATGCAATAACTTGTGCCAGGTAGTCTGTGCCCTACACGCAGCCCCGTGACAGCCGGATTTTTCTCACGTGCTACATGCCAGTGTAAATGAGCAAATGAATAAACTTGAAAATAAATGGAGGGCTTTGAACAGACAGGGAAGACAAAAAAATTACATAACTTGATGGCAAAGTTATCAAGGGTTGCACTGGGAAAAGAAAATTTTGCTAGCACTGGAGCATTTGGCAGCATTGGGAACTGCTGACAGTGAAGGTCCGATAAAGAAAAAGAATCTGCTCACGTTGCAAGGAATGGCTCACAGAGGATAAGCTGAGTAAAGACATATCCACTGAAATAAAATGGCTGAACTATCCTAACAGCTGAATTACGAGACATCAACTGAGAATGGGCTGTATGAAGAATGGAATCACAGTAAAAATCAACGTTTGAGATGCAGGCTGCAGACAGCACACTTCACTGTGAGTTACAATACTGTAAAAGGACAGAGTGCTACTATGCAGAATCAGGGAAAGGCACTGATCTAGTATTTGAAGTGCATGTGGCAAATGTGGAAGGTGAAGCCATCAGTGAAAGACAGCAAATCTGACCTAAGCATCACAGTATCTGAACGGGCTACTTTTTCCTACATTCAGAGGACACACAACCTAATCCATCTATCTTAGCTATCCCTTTTATTGGCATCTATATCTTAGAAAGAAACTACAAATTATTTCAAACTTGTTGTTCAGTCCTGGTTAGTTTCTAACAATTCTCAACCCTTCTAGTTACTGTAGACCAATTTCTGTTGATTCATTCCACAGCTCAAGCTGGGTGGCCAAAACTGTTCCTGGAAGTATGATTTCCCTCACTTATTATAAACAGACCACTTTCAACGTGATGCACCAGTGGCAGAGGACACTAGCTTCTATCAATGTGAGAAAATAAAATAAGTGGGTAGCAGAAAACATCTATTTTTATAAAAGAAATTTCTAGCAATGATGACATTTATAAGAAAGCTGGGAAAGCAAAGCAGAACTATTTTCATACCATGGTAGTATTATGGTGTGTCAGCATCTGGGTATCTAAAGGAATGAAATTTAAAATCCCATCTGATTTCAATTCAGCCAGAGCCCTCACACAGCACCACCTGACTCCCCTAGAGCCAGCAACATCACCTACCCGCAAAACCCACTTTGACTTTCATCCCTTGTATTATCTCTGAAATCACACCCACCTGCCACTCAGTGAAAATGGGGACCTCCCACATGTCCCTGGGGCTCATCTTCACATGTGCTGTGGAATCCTACAGAAGAATCAGCTCCTTGTCTGGGGCTGATAACTCATACAACATGTGTGGTCTTCATAGTCTGAAAGCCCCCACTGGCTCCTTGGTGTGGCAGCTCTGGAAGCTCAATGGACCAAAATGGGTGGAGGGACCCCAAAATTACATCAGGAATTCTAATGGGTTCTTCGGGTGTTTCAAAATGTATGCTAAGAACAGACTTTTCTGTCATCCTTTGAGAACTCTTCTTCAAGAAAGACTAAAGGTGAAATCCCAGTTTAAGTTGTTGGACACTAAGGCTGATGCCCGTTAGTTCTATTACAAGGATGTTTTCTTCTTTACCTACTTCAGCTTCACACTGTGCTTCACATCTCAACAGCATAAAGATAGATAAAGAAAGATAGTGAAGATAGATAGATAGATAGATAGATAGATAGATAGATAGATAGATAGATAGATAGATAGATAGATAAAGAAAGATAGTGAAAAGATAGATATTTTCAGATAGTAGTGACTTTTAGTATTGTTCCCACTCATATCCTGCCAACTAGACCTACACTTTTTTCTCCTGGATGTGCAAAGCAAGGGAGCAGTTTATAAATGTCCTTTAATCCAAGTCTCCCTTGTCTCTGCCACATACCAGAATGTTTGCTGAAGATTTTGGCTACTATCCCAAACATGATGGCAGTAATGACATATTAAATGACCTGTTGCATGTTACAGTTTAAGCAGATGACTTACTATCTCATGCTTCCAAAGCTTTTCCTCCGATGTCAGTACCTATGCTTTCCAGAAAGTTGTTCAGGTTACTGTTTATAATATTACAACATCTTCCTTCCCATTTCACCTACTTAATAGGAATCAAGCTAGACTATAGTCAAAAGTTTCCCCCCGCCTCCTCCCCACAATAACCATCCGAGAAAGATTCAGCGGACTTAGAAATGGAGCAGATTCAGCACTGGGGTCAAAAAATCCACACATGCAGCCAAACACAAACACATCCAGTAGTCAAGCAGTGGTACTACCGTACCTAGGACTCAGGATTTTCTTCACTTTCTTTTTAAATAAATGTCCCACTATTGGGTGACATGGGACACCCAGGCAGTGAACCACAAAACTCCTGCCTATGGCTTTTTTCTCATTTGAGACGCAAACTGTGATGTGCTTCACAAACACTCAGCAACATCTAAATGGAAGATCCTGCTGAAGCTTAAATTTTCAGCTACTTCAGAAATCCCAGAATGGTTGTGGGTTCTGTATCATTATCATTATTATTATTATTAGTTCTAACCTGCAGTTGGAATTCATACACTTGATTCCTCTTGCAGATCTCAGTAACAATCAATGAAATATCAGAATTCATTAATAAGCAAGCAGAATGAAAAGGACCTGAATGTATCAGAGAACAGAAGTATGCTTTCATCTTTTTAACTGTTGATTAATTCTGAAGGCTTCTTATTTTGCAAAAGAAGATACCTGAACTTTTCTACAGGAGGTAACAGGGTATGTGCGCCATAATGATATAGTTTGCTACTCAGAACTGGGAGATCATTTTAACTTTCATGAAGTGTATAAAAGTGTTACCTTTTTGCACTGATGTAGTTGTTCAGATTAATTTTGAATGTACTGTATGTGTGTGCAAAATTTTGAATTCTAGTTTATTTTTTCCAGAATCCATGGTATCTTCTGCATTTTATATTAATATACACAATCTATGCTTCATACTTACAATAACTAGGATATGCTCATAGTAGTTCTTTTCTGATGTGAGAGACTTCTCATCTCATTTCTGGAGATATATCTCACCATAGAAATGAACTGGTCATCTTATCTCAAGGGGAAAAGATATATATCTCCATCATTCACTATTACCCCATAATAGATTTAAAGCCTAGGCCAAAAATAATTTGTATACTTAATACTGTTAAATAAACCCTTCACTTTTTATTCAGCCATAACTACAATTTTGAATCTCTCTTAATTCTGTTTTCATAATTCCCTGAGAGAAACAATACTTTACTCTATTTTAGTGTGTAGGATGTAAGGAAGTTCTGAGATTCTGCTCCTCAATATTCATTGACGAAACATACTCAGCATAAAGAAAAGCTGATTGCCAAGATGTATGGTAAACTACCCTTAGAAAAAAACCTCCTGGCATTTATTACATCATCTGGATTACACAGGTGCATATCCATCTTCTCACATATGCGGAAAATAAGAACTGCATTCTCCATTCAAATGCTTTCAACTTATTTACGGCTAGATCTGGAGACTTAATATTTATCATCGCAAAGTATATAGCCAAATGTCCTTTTTCTTCAGGAGCACCAAAGATTAACAGATTAGAATGTTTTCCACATGTCCATTTTACTGTCAAGAGAATATTAAAGAAGTTTTCCAGCTTCCGCAGCTCAGCCAGATGTCAATGGATCCCACAGTGAAGCAAAATTGGCAGAGTAGCCTTCTCATGACCCCGGCATTGTTTTATCAAGGATCAGTTTAAAAGTATAAAGGGCCATTTCTTGCTGAGATCTGTAATGTTTTTCAGCCCTTTTCCCCTGCAATTACACAAAAGTGCTGACTTTGTTGAACTACTGATATGCAGTAGTATTTCTTATGACTTCTCTCACACTGTGCTGTAATTGCTGTTTGTGTTGGCCCAAGAAAAGTACCACATCTTGTTTCCACTGTACATTTCCGGACTCTGGTTTCAGTAACATCAGTGTAGGATATTGTACTGGGCATATGTTTTGTTGTGTAAACATTAACTGGTAATTTACCCTGTCAGTCTCTACAGTATGGCCTCTAATTACCAGAGGATGAGGGGCTTCAGATGGACATTTTACAAAATATTTACAACAGTTTTACTGCTGCTTTTTTTTCTTCACCGGTATCTGTGTTCTGAAAATCATTGCAAGATAACAAATAAAACATCAGAAAACACAAAACAAAACCCAACAGCAAAACCAAATATATTCATTCGTGCACACCTCATTCTGTAGAGGAACTATAAAGACTAGGTTCCCAATTGGTTAGGCAAAAGTTAGGTCAATATTGCAGTAGCCATTACAGTACAATAATGTATTAAATATTTCTGCTTTCTTTCAATTTGATCATTCCTTCTGTAACCAACAAAACAGTATATTATTTCTATGAGTACTTATTTTCTTAAAATTTTTTCTCACTTAATAGCCCCTGAACTTGTAAATGGGTATGCACATGCTTAATTTGATTCAAGACTCAGACAAATGTATTTAACAAATGGGAACCCTAAGGGTAGAAAATAGAGCATCTACTGCAAAGATTCGGAATGAAAGAGCAACCTCCTTTACAGAGCTCTGGAATATATATATTTATTCATACTTTTTAATATATAAATATATATATTATTTTTAAGAGCTCTGGGATATATATTAATGCATATAATTTCAAGGAAGCAGAACTTTCCATTTTGTGCTAAAATACAATGTCTTGAGTAGAATTCCAGGATGGGATTAAACAATTAATAACTACCGTAATGTGACCAAAGAAGATGAAATCAAATAGAGCATCTTTTTGGACATCATAGGGAGTATGAATCTCTATTTCAAATAAAGTTTTCACAATGATTTTCATGATTTTCCTGACAATGCAGGAAACTTTACAGAAAAAAGTCTGACAGTTTCTCAGCTTCCATTATTCCATTATAACTGGATCAATTTCATAATATTCATCACATTACAATACCTTACGACATTACATTACCTCCAAAAGAATCTTCCCTTCCAATACGCTGATTAATTAATTAGTAGCATTAAGGTGGGGAGTCACAAAATGTAATCTGTCCTGCAAGATTTTTTAAAATCTTAAATTTTTTTTAATTTTTTAAGAAACAGTTGCAAATTCCTCATCTGTATGTCAGCCAACAGTAACATGAGAATGCTTCTTTTGTTTAAAAAGGCATTCAGCTTAGCATCTTATCTATTGCTACAGATGCACATTATATTGCCTTGCTAAGATTACTTTTATTGTGTTTGTTCAGTTTATTCTTTAGAGGAAAAGATACTACATGGAATTAAAAATTTTTACCCAGTTGCAACTCTGAGTGCAAGCAAAATCTTACTGTTATGATCATAGATCAGAGACAAATCTTTCCCTCTGTCATTGTTTACTTTATGCATTTGAAAGGACTCCGCGTTAAGCAAATCACGTCATTTGCCTCTAACAATCTGTCACCATATAGCACTTGCACTAAACAATAAAGAAGAAAAAATGAAATAAACAGGAAAATAAGCAAACTGGCAAAAATTATGGAGTGTTTAAAACTATCATTCATTTATCTTTAAAAATGATCAGAAAGTTTTTTTTTCTGAAAGTCTGGCTGTTTCTATTTGTACTGCAATATTTCAGAAGAAAAAAGATAAATGACAAATGCATTGACTCGGGAGACTGGTTCAGTGTTGCTTCTGCACAGCACAGACAGCAAAGACGGCTGTCATACTTTAAGTACTGCGTCAGCTTTGGTTTCTGTCTTAACTGAAGACTCATCTTCGACTTATTCCACTTATGCAAATAGTTACTTGTTCTCATATGGCAACAAAGATCCACCCAATACACTCATCTGGAGTGAGCTCAGGAACTTCACTCTGTCTGATCACAGCATCTCCAGATTATCTGCAGTTTAATTTACCGTAGGAAACACCCCGAGAGCTTGTTTAAAGCCACCTGATGTATCTCAACAGTAGTAAGCAACTCTCCCCCCTTTATTCTTTGCTGGATGATAACAAAATTGGTTCTGACAAGCCGTAAACATTCAAAAATGGCCAGAGGTTTAGTTCCACCCGCTCAGCACAGCTGTCTGTAGAGCTGCCCAAAAAGGAAGGAAGCATCATCCTGTAAACACTGTGCTTCCCTACTGGAGACACTGGGATTTGTGATTTCCCAGGACTGTTCCTGTCATGGCAAACTCCTCTGACCCTTGCTTGATCTGAAAGTCAGGGTCCATGCAACACCCTCTTTTTCAGGCAGGACCTACAATAGGCACACTCACAAATAACAAAAGGTAATGAAAAGAAACAATCATTTCCAAGTGGGAAGCACTGTAGTGATTCTGTCATATTTTACACTTGCTGTTAAACTTTAAGAAGAACTATTTCAGGCTAAAAAGGGAAAGGGTGTCTTTTCCACTGAGTAGAAAAATACACATTTAAAAGCCATTTCTCCTCTGCAAGCTGATGTACACAGAGTCACAGCCTGATTAAAGGGCAATGTGATTATAGGGATAATTTCTAAAAACAAGTCAAGCAACTCTAATAGAAATAATTCACTGAATGTGGAATTAAATTCTGAATAAAAGTCTGCTTTTAAAGGTACTTAAAATAATTGTATCCTCACCAAACCTTTGAAAATTTTCTTTCACATTTGTTTTAAAAATTATGTTGAAATACTGTGTTATTTCTGCCACTGCACCACATGCGTTTTTCATGTGCAACATGTAAGCTCAGAACAAAGAAAGAGAAAGAGAAAGGAATGAGTCTATTGCTGTCAATCGAGAAGATGACTAGCTGAAAACGCAAAGCTAGAAACAGAACTACTGGCATACTCATATGTTCTAGAGTAGAAAGTATCTGTAATGATATAACCTAGAACCATTATCATACGTACATCTTAATCACAGGAATGAATAGGTGGTCTAATGAACATAAACTCTGTATTAACCTAGAATATATTTTAAGTGACTATTTTTTAGACTTAGGCATTGATTTTTGTGGTGTACTTAAATTAGAAATTTAATTTAAGTTGGCATGATAGCCATGCCAGTTACAAAGACTAGCTAGCAATTTCCATATTCAGATCCTCTGGTAAGCTGCTTAGAGATTTGCTGATCTTAACTAATCAAGCAGATAACCTATGGGATGCATATCTGTCCTGAACTACAGTGTTCCAGAAAAAGTTAGCTGAAACAGTTCAGCTTTTCAGAATAACTTACATGTACACTTAAATGTGTCATGCTATTAAACAGTGACAGATTCCTCAAGTTCTCATGCTCCATGGAATCAAAGACGTGTAGTGTGGAGAGTCCCACCTTAGCTGTAGAGATGGATGCAGTGTCCAGATGTTTAAGGACGACCTGTAACAGCTCTGCAGTGAAATCCCCAAAAACCTCTGCAGCACACTCCGAGCTGACCAGAATCTCTGAAATCTTAGTTCTTCAGACATCCAAAAATGGCCACTAGGTATGACAGCAAAAAACTCTCTTTTGTGATGATAATACACAGGAACTTTTGCTCTTTTGTGCCTGCATATATATATGACCAATAGACTAAATGGTGTCAGGACTGGATGTCAGTTATCCACTGTGTGTGACTCTTGACACAGTCCTTGGCACAGTTATTGTGCTACCCTGCACCAGGTAGCATTCCACCCAACAATTTCTGGCACAGTCTGGCAACTAGCACCATTTAGGGATCATTCATAGGTGTTGGTCTGGAAGTGCTGACATTGTTGTGGAGGGTAAGACTTTGACTTTTTGTATCAAATGGCCTTAATGCCATTTCATTGTTGTCAAAGTTGGAAAGTGTGTGGGGGACAAGCAAGACACCATAAAACCGAAAGGGACAGGTAACAGTTCTGGAGAACTAAACTGTCTTTACGTAAATGAGAGAGTGCCTACATGATGCTGCACAAGGCACAACATCAACCTCCAGATCAATGAAAACTCTTCATTTTCCAGTCATCTTGATAATCTAATAACTCTGATTATTAGGAGTCAAATCAAAAGCTGTTGTAAAATAACAGTTATTCAGTTTAATTTCTCATGGCTATGCTACAGGCAGTCACCTCACCAAACCTACAACCAGTTAGTCTCATGCTAAAAAACCCCCAACATACCACCTTTTTAATGCATGCAACCCAGTTAAGGCACAACAGAAATATGCATGCGGAATTTGACACCAGTGTGCCCTCACCGTATTTTTTGTGCATGCTACAGATCAGTGACTTCAGTTTTCTAGTGCTGTATTTTCACAACTCCTAAAAGAATTAAATATTTATTTTAAATTAGGCTTAGCATTTTGAAAACTATTTTATACTAATTTGTTCTATAAACACCTGAAAACCTTTTTTGAAAAGCCTTCTTACATTTCCAGCATTTGGAAGTAATTTGTTTCTAGTCCAGAAAAATGAACGTCTGTCTCTAACAGAAAGAGCTGGATTACTGCCCAGTCCACTTCAGAACTGGATGATGCTGACTCTTACCCATTGAAATAGTCAAGTTAAACAAGACACAGTCGAGATGATAAAAGGAGGTCCGTAAAAAGACTATTGCTGTGGCCGAGTGGACTGACAACTATCAAACAACAGCCAGGAAAATAGCAGGAGAAGAAAAAATTAACACAAGTGCCAGGGTAAATATTAGAATTAGGTGAATGAGGGAGCACAGTACCTGTTCACATCATTCTCCGTTCTTGCCAGTAAGCTGCCAGTAGGACATTTACTCTGCTTAAGCACCGGCTGGGGCAAAGAATGGCAAAAAGGCATTACAGAGGAGAGGGGAGGTAGACAGTAACAGTCTCTATGGAATACTATCCTCAAATGCACTGCTGGGTTTGTATCTAAATTCTGTACTATTTTGTGTGAGCCTTTTTCGCAAGCACAACTTTGCAAGCCTCTTATTAGTTGGCAAGAGGTGAAATAAGAAAGAATTGTCTTCTCATATTCATACTCATATTCTCATACTCATTCCTTTCCCTTTTACAAACTAGAGACAGCTAAAGAAAGATGCAGCAGAAGAGAACCTGATCAAGGAATCATTTAAAATAAATTTTCTGTATTAATTTATTTTTGTATGGGAAGAATTGGATTCACAAGAGGAGAAAGACACACAGTAATGAAAGCAATACTAGAATGCCTTTTATGTACTGATCAACCAAATCATGGCCTTCTAGAATTAATGAATAAGAAAATGAAGCTGAAATTGGAATATACCACTGACACTGAAGAACGAAATGTGCAAAGGAATGCCACATACAGAACAGGAAAATCAGAAATGAAAGCATTTAAGATGTGATTAAGAAAGCCACAATAAAAGACCACTCCAAGAAAAACGTAGAAGTCTGCAAGCACAGAAAAAAACAGCATAGAAAATTTGGGTGAAATTAATTCTTTCTATAAACCCCCAGCTTTAGTGCTATTAGTACTGAAATTATCTTTGGCTTTAAGATAGAAAACTAAAACCACTTCAGATTTTATTTCTCTAGTTGCTGCAGCAATTTCTCCATTCATATTCCATTTAGACCCGGGGTGATGGATCTATATGAACTTGCAGAGATACAAAGAGAGATGTGTAGATTTGCACGAGAAATCCAACATTTAAAAATGTTGTAAAAGACAGTTGAGGTTTGATTGTAAGCCAAAGGGAAGTTGTGTGTACTGCTCCAAGTCAGCTCTGGTGAGGGAATTTGGAGATGAGAACAATTTATAACTGATGAAGGATCTCTTGGTCTTATTAGTATCCTGAAACAGACTTAGGCTTGAGGTTTGTTGGGTCAGTAACTAGGGCTGAAAGCTTCTGAAATGCAGTCATCATATTAGAAGCAGCTAATGTAAATGTAGATTTCTATTGTTTGTTAATCATTTACAATACCCTAAGTTTCATTTGAAATTAAAAATCCAAAAGACCACAAAAACCACACAGGCTTATATACCACATTGGTATAAACACATAAATACATCTTTACCTCAGGAACTCTGGCTGCCATTTCAGTATACAATAACAAATATATTCCCTTTACTAACCTAAAAAGNCTCTCCAGGACTTAAATTCAACCCACTGTGGTTCTGAGAGGTTTGGGGGACTTTTTTTTTTTTTTTTTTTTTTTTAGTAATAGTGCAACTTTGTGAACTATCAGGCTATCAAGTTTTTCTGAAACATAGGGAGAAAGATTAAAAACTTTCAGCTCCTCAGAAATTGCATACTTTGCACATCCTGGAAAAAAAAAGCAGCAGAGAGCAATAAAGAGTAGGGTTGCTACTGCTTTTGTAGTAGATCTGAGAAAACAGCAGGAGTGGTATTGCCTATTCACTTGCTTACTTTCTTATTTTGCTGAAATTGCAGGCAACAATGTAAAACCAGTACCTACAAAAAGGCCAAAAAAAAAAAAAAAACCAACCCAAAAAAAGAAAGAGAAAATACTGGAAAACATCTCTCAGATTTTCACTATGAATGCCTGTTTTCATTTTCTTCCCATATGTAGGTCTGATTTATTCATCTGTGCAGTATGTTTTTTCACTTACAAAAGTAACTAGCTGACTGCTCATAGTAGCAATATTATTTGTCAAAATGCAAGTGTTTTTCTACTTTCCTCCTTTTAAGCTTTCTTAAGCATACACCCTCTTTTTAAGCTTTCTTCACAGAAACATTGCAGTCTGGTATCTTTTCACAATTTACCTGCCATTTTCCATTTCACTTATCTGCTTTCAAAAACACAGTGTTATTCATCTCTGTCTTGGTAGCTTTCAGTCTTAAACAATTCTACTCACTCTTTTGTTTCCCAATATCACCTACTCCTTCAGCTCAAACATCTGATTTTTTTTAATTGATAACTTTACCTAAGTGATACGTTGTTTCTATGAAGAAGGGGAATAAAAGGATACGGGGTGGGGGAGGGGGAGAAGGCAAACATGTTTTCATCTCCCAAAATGATGACATCTGAAAGTTGAAATTTCTAGTAAAACCCTTACTTTAGAAGGACAGGCATGCTGAATAAACAACCTCTTGCTTTACCAAAATTATGTGTATTCCTATACTCTTACTTTTGGTCCCAAACTTTTTCTTTCACGTTTTAGAATATTACACAGATTTACACTTATAAATTGTGCTAGCTATTCTGTTTCTCACAATGGAAATCTTAAAATTTGGAAAGTTCAGTTTCTACAAGTTAGAACAATTGCCCTTAACATGAGCATTATGGCATTGCAAATCACTTATTTAAGCAGGAAAACCTGGGACCCACAGGCCAACACTTCCAACAACCCTGCTGATGGGTGCTTTCCAGCTTAAGAGAAATTCCGTTTCATAACTCCCTTTGTTTCCTGCCATTTAGCCAACTTTCCACTTTTTACATGCCTCCACGCCTTAATATTAACTTCCAGTGCAGAACACTGTAAATTGTTTTCTGAAAAATCAAAGCATATGATGGCCACTGTATATTCTTTGTCTTTTTTGGCAGTGACTACATCAAAGAATTCCAGTGAAATACTGAAGCGTGACCAGCCCTTCCTGAATCCTGTACAGCTATTCTCAGTCAAGTTGTTTCCTAATGTTTCCCTATCTGAACCTTGCAATTAGTTTCTGGAGATCTCTGTTACACCTTCTGCAGTTTCCTAGCATATCTTTGTGAACAAGAAAGGAAAGTGAACTTGTGAGGTTTGCTGTAACCTTTCCATTTCTAAGTGTCTCTCAAAATTGGAATGCCAAAATGTTAACATTTTTTCAAGATCCCAAAATAAGTGCAAGTCTTTCCCACCCTATCCCACATTGTACTACATAAATTATTCAAAGTGCCAGGTTGGCAAGGGAAAGGAAATGGAGTGTTACAGAACTCACATAATTTGATTGGGCATGTATGTATTTTGACCACTTGCCCACTCATATACCTTAGCTTTTTTAAATCTCAAAATTACATTCTATACCAAATTTTAAAGCTATTTGGTTTCTAAACCTCAATTTCAAAAATAAAATTGAAATATAGACTTCATAAAAATAACTTGTACTTTTCTGATGCTCTTCCTCTGCAGATTTTTTTTTAGCATTTCAGAAGCCAAAAGACATGAGTCATATTCCTGTTTTACAAACAAAAAAAATGAATAAAAGTGACATGCACCGTGACATGTCAAATCAAGAAAAAACAAGACAAGATATTATGGTTCCTGCCTCCTGCACCTCATTAATTTTACACAATACCTCTCTATTGGCTTAAAAAAATCCCTGTATGTAATACCATGTTGAAATTTTAACTAAACTATTATGACTATTTTTGCTCTGTTAAAAATTAGTTTAGATGTAAATAATTTCTCTGCCAGGCAGTAGGTACCCCAGCACATTGCTGATAACAAAATAAAATCCTCGTGGTATTTAAAGTATTATTCAAGAAAGAACTTTGGAAGCCCACTACATCCAAGTTCATTTCCTCAATTACTATGTAACTCCCCCAAACCAGTATTTTTTTATTTGTGCAGCAACATAAAAATATAGCTCGACTGCCTTCCTCATCTAGAAAATTCATATTCAGTTACATTAGAAATTCATAGCTCAAGCCTAGCACAATGACTACATGCAAGGCTCACACTTTTTCATGGTTGTTTATTTTTCTTTTCTACCTTGTAAAAGAAGTGTCAATTTATTCTACTGCACTACATTCTATTAACTATGAATGACTGTGATTTGTGGGGAATTAAAAAGAGAGGATTTCTTACAAATAAAGAATGATAAGGTGTCTTTTTTCTTTCTTGGTACCATCTTGAACATTCAGTTTTAGGTTGCTAATGAGGAGTTGAGAGATGTAGATGTATACACAAATTTCTGATCCTACCAATGGTCATTAGGAAGAAGCTGTTGAACTACCAATGATTAACATAATGCACGGGAGTCAATGGCAGAAAAAGATAGGAAATGACAGAAAAATGTAAATTATTATTGAAGAGCTGTGCATACACCTTCTTCTCTGTTTTACAGGACAAAAGTGAAGGAATTCACACGTTGATTAAATCTAGACTGTAGGCAGACAAAAAGCAGTCCTAAATTTTGATCCTCCAAAATGGTGATCACTTATATCAGCACATAAATAAATGTGCATACCTTGATTAATGGCACTTTGAGTTAATCCTGCTTTTTTTTATTCTCCCTTAAAGTCTTTATTTTGTTATCCAGCATGCTGTGGATTTTTTGATTTCTATTTCATACTTAGAAAACCAGGGAATCAAGAGTTTTAAGCCTTCTTGTTTTACTCATATCATGTCCTCATGGCTCTCTTCTAAACAGCATTTTGCAACAAAGCTCACTTAGTTTTAAAAGCTCTCTTAATTTTGTGGCCTTGGCCAAGCAACTGTCCAAAATCCCAGCTGTGGTTTTCCATTAAAATTATGAAAAAGGGGGAATTTCAGTATAAATCTGGAAAAACCTGGTGGGTTTAACTTTGTATCTCTTTGAAAATGGACTCCAAAGAAGAAATCAGGACATAAAGCTCATAAAAACTAAATGAAATGAAAATATGAGTTTTTACAACATAAAGTTTCATTAAATTGTCCTTTAAAACAATTATCCTGTTGCCTCTTTTTAAATCAAGAGATTAAACTGTGACTGTATACATGATTGTATGTATAACTCAGTAAAGATCACCAGCGGAAACCCTACAAGAATTTATAGGTGATTAGTATATACATGTATTTGCATTCTTCCCATTCAGCCTTACACCATTGCTATCCAAACCTTCATGCCACTTTACCAGTATTCTTTTTTATCACTTCTGATTCTATTCAGCTACTCTAACTTGCATCGCTTCTAGCTGTACCTGCTAGTCATTCACTGGGATAAGCTAGGATAAGTCCTGCATCCTTCTAGACATCTAGTAAAATAAGCTCGACAAAGTGAAAAAAACTGCAGGATACAAATGCTAAGCGAATTTTCTAGTACAAATATTCTTACAGATTCTGTATTTACTTGGAAATTCACCATTGTGGGTGTATTCTTTTAGACCATTCAGTCACAAAGACCTAAGGAGAGAATGGCAGTGAAAGTAGTCTGGCACCTAAAAGAGATGTTTGAGCTCTGTCAGACAGACACCAATTCTTCAGGTTGATTTCTGGACTCTTTGACCCAGCAGTTCCCAGTGCAGAACTGCTGGGTATGTAACATAAGACAGAAATGTAACATAAACCATGAAATTCAGCATCTACATTCAGATTCCTCTCCTGGTTCTAGCACTTAAAACTTAGCCATAACAACACTTGAGTATCTTTGTGTGAACCTAGTCCTTACTATATACGTAAACTGGATTTACAAAGATATGCAAGTTGGTTAGTCCCCCCCAGCATCCTCCAAAGGATCTAGAATCTACTTAGTTAAGTGATGAAGGAAAAAGGTCAGCAGCCAGGCATTTCTATTTGGACTAATAGAAAAAAAAAAAAAACCAAAAAAAACAGTCTATTTAATCTTTAAAATTCAAGGATCTTGAAGACATTAATGAAACATTATTAAATATTTTAAACTCTCTGTAAAGGGAAAAAATACTAATTTTTGTAATGAAAACCTGTATTCACAAATTTGGACTTTGCAGTCTGAACCCTGAAAGTTTAATCAGAGGCTTCTTAAATTTTTTTTCTGGCACTAAAGTGTGGATTTTATTTCAAAATTCCTGTTTTCTGGAAAAAGAAAACACTAATAACAAGTAATTTAATTTGGCAAATCATCAATCTCATTCATCTCATTCTGTCCAATAAGGTGGAAAAGACTACACAAGGTGGAAAAATCCTTACTCCCTGTAAATCATTAGAGTTTTATGCTTGTATTCTCTAAGTTAGGATTTGATCCCAGTAAGGCAAGGATAGGTTTATAGTAATGAATTATGATAGCAATTTGAATTTGATGAAGTTCTATGGGATTACCATGTAATTGTTTCATTCATTGGGGTATCACTGCCAGCCAAAACTCCTCTTTGCCTCTTAGCATATTCTTTCTGATGTTCAGATACATGCTATGAAAACAGAGAAAGCTATTTCTGGCAACTACACAAGATATGCAAGTAAAGAGTTCTGTATCACTTCCATTAAGAAATTTCCCCTTTCTTACCCATTCTGCACACACTATGGGAGTCAATTGTCAAGGTAACTCAAATCTCTCCAGATCAGTGGACCTTATTGGGGCCTCTCCAGCACAGAAGTTTCCTGACCCATCATTTTACCCTTCCTTGGAGGTCTGTAACAATTTCCTATAAATGTTTTACTACTTCTTTTAGCTACATTTTGTGTTTGTCACATTAGCTAACCCACATATGTAATTTTACTTAAAATACCACAACCTCTAAGTAGATCCCCACATCACTTCCCATCTTCTGAATTTGCCTCTTTGTTAAATTGCATACTCTGATATTTTTATATTAAACCATTTAACCAAGACCCAGTCATGTTTCTACTTCAAGTGTTCAGTATTTTGTTCTGAAACATCACTTCACATTCCTCATATTTTTACAGATTGTCTTTGTAAAAAAAAGTGATTTTCCTTTCTCTAGGCAATGCTTTCTATCTATATTATTCACTTCAACAACTTAAAAAATTACTTATCCTTTAAAAGTTGGCTAATCTCTCTCCCATCTTTCACTACCTATCCTTTTGCTAAAACAACACACATAAAACTGAATACTAAAATTACAAGACTACTTCCCTGCTAATTTCTTATGCAGATACAGTCTGTCAGTTCTAGATGACTTTGGATCAGCCCCAAACAAAAGAAAATATTCTGGGTAGTATAACCTTGCATGGAACAATGTGATCTGTATAAAAAATCACTTACTGAATCACCAGCACCTCTTTCCACTCCTCGGAGATCTCCCATCGAAGCAATGCCTGAATTAGTGCAGAGTGATTTGTGGCTTTCCAGCTGTCATTCATTAATTCTTAAGAAATACAATATACAATACAATAGTACTCAGTTTGAGCATGTAGTCTGCAATGTAGAAGAGTGTAATTTGCCTGCTGAATGTTCTTTAAAATTGTTTTCAAACAATAATTGCAGCCCATTATTTCTACAACCCCTCAAACACATTTCACTCCTGATGTTGTGTCCGTTGCACAGACTCATAAAGGAGGATGGGTAAATACTTGTGTCTGTGGAGAGTCTGGTCTACGAAACAAATGGCTGAGCTTGTAGACAACGGGTATGACTATAGACAGTCCTTTGCCATTCCTGTATCTTTAGCAGCTGGAAAAGCACAGACAAGCCTGACAGCAGGGACTACACGTGACCTGGGCACCCTGATCCACTGGCTTTGGCACTTTACCATATGGCTGACTGGTAAAAGTTGTCCTGTTTTAGAAAGAGTACTGTTTGGCTATGATTCATCACTAGCTGCCTGATTTCTCTGACGAGAGACAGGAGAGGATGTTGTGATGTGTGGGTCCCGTTTGAGGATCCAAGAGCCTGGGGACCTACCATTAGAGCAAGGCAAGGAGCTGCTTGTACAAAGCCAGTCAAAGAGACTGTGTAATGCCTGCTTCATCAAGGACTTTTGGCAAAATCTATGACAAGTTCAGCTCAGCCAAAACCACCTCACCTTTAGACATGCACTCTAGCAGAACTTGAGCACACAGGGAAGCCTTCTGGTGGGTCTCAGGCACCCCCAGCTTTCCAGAAATATGAGCAGGCTGCATAGGGATTATTTTTTTCAGGTCTCTTGCTCTCTTAAATTTACATGTTAATTAGCCTGAACTGCACATTAGGTACCTAAGAGCTTTTTTCCCCTTTAACTCTTACACTATTGATTTAAGAAGTAAATAAAATGATAGGAGCAGGAGCTAAACCTGAAACAAGAAACACTTATAACAAACACTGGGGTTAACAAGGCATAGCCATCATTCAGTGTATAGTAGGCACCATGACAGCCATTATTTTAAGGAAGGACTTGAAAAACAATGTTTCAAGCATTTTTATGGCGAGCTCCTCCCATGCTCAGGGGCTTTCATGCCTTTAGCTATTACATCTGCAACTGAAGCTAACTGTGAAATTAGCAATTTATTTATCCCATGGTACATATGCACATATTTTCAGCAGTAAAAGTGTATAAGGGTCAAAGTGAATACTGTGAGTAGAAGTTCGAGCCTTTTTTACCAAATTTTGTGTTCAGCATTTAATCAAATACCTGCAGAGATTCCCATAATGAAACAGGTCCTGGTTTCCCAGCTCCTTCATGCTGCTTGTATCATTAGTACAGTTAACACACTGCTGCTATTTCTAAACAACATAATATGAGCTCTGCCAAAATAACAAGCCAGGACAAAAAAAGTTGACCTTAAAAACATCTGTGTTAATTCCAAGGAAGCAGCAGATGCCATAAAGTGTAAGATAAAATAAAGGCCTACAATTTGTAAACAGCTTTTAATTCTTCAACATTTAGTAAGAATAGGCCTCCTTGGGAATTCATGTACACATTAAGATATTTTTAAAGTTTATATCTTTACCAAAATTACATTAGAACCTATAGTCTGTTGTATTGTCTCCTATTCTTAAAAAGATATAAACACACAGAGGAAAATGGCTTTATGGAAATTCACTGTTTCTGACTATTTAGCCACAGATTTGAAAGATTTAATAGGATATAATGTTGTTGCTAATCTTATTTGGAAGATATAATTGACCCCCAAAAAAAGCACACTGACTACATGTTAACAGAGATAAACTTATCTAGATCACTTTGTGTACGTAGGTGCATTCCGATGTATCCATCTGAAATCAAGATGTAATTATGTATTCTTCTATTTTATATTTAGACACCTCTGTAAAATAGGAATTTCAGTTGAGTGAACAATGAACATACAGATGTTCCTAAGAGTGCGATCTGAGAGATCGAAAAAATTATATTTTGTCTCCCTTGTTTATACAAAACCAATGGAATATAATAACCACCACTGTTTCTTCATGGATTTGCATGTAACTGAAGGCAATAAGTAAATACGAATTGAAATTTTCTTGGAAAAGTATTAGCAGTAATACCTGTATACAACAATCCAATATGTGAGCAATACTTTCTGAAAGTTTACTGTGCCTCTTTCCTTTTCTAGTAATTTCTTTAAGGCTGGATTTTTTTTTTTTTAAATTGTGCATTTGAATTAAACTAAGACTACTACTATCATATATATAAAATAAGAACCAGAGTTACCTGTATGGCTGTGAGGATATTGGCTAATGCCTGGCCATATGTGTCATGACAGTGAACAGCAAGAGCACTCAGAGGAATTTCTTTCATAACAGCTTCCAACATTCTTTTCATACTTCCAGGAGTCCCCACACCAATTGTGTCCCCCAGAGAGATTTCATAACAGCCCATACTGTACAGTCGCTTAGATACCTGGTTAGAAACAGAGAAACATGACATGGTCAACAGGAAAGAATATAAAGTAGGATCAAGAACATACATTAAAGAGGACATACTTCTGCACAGGTTTTGAGGTTTGACCCACTGAGGTGGACCTATGTACCAGAAACCCACTATTCATTCTTGAAAATTGTCTCGCAAGAAGAATGTCCCATAGATCTTCCTATTTTAAATTTATAGTTCTGCTTCTGTACATGGAATAATCAACCAATCCAAATCCATCAAAAACTTGCTTTTTGACTCTCCTACAGAATCCAAATAACAAGATTTTACACTATGAATTAAGCTTCTGTCAAGCCCTTTCCCAACATTTTCATGACTCTGGGGATTTTCCAGCTGTTTGGTTTTCTCCATGTACAAGTTTTGCAGGGTAAAGACATGCCCTTTTGTTTCCTTATTACATGGAGCCAAGCACATGGCTGAACTAAGACAATAAACAATTAACAAGAAGCCTGGTTTTGCTTTCTCTTGGCACTGAAAACATCAATGAAAAACTGAAGTTTTAACATGTAGTTAATACTAATTTTGCTTGTTTTTCATGAAATCAAACATTAAGACACCAACAAAGAAAAACTGTAACTTAATTTTCTAGACTTTAGAATCTTCCTTAGTACCAAACAAAACCCAGTGCAAATAGTTCTCACTTAAGAAACTACAGCCCTAAATGTTTCTGGAATCACATCTTTGAGGAGTTCTTTGTACAAGTATAAGATTTGAGGTCTGGCTTCATAATGTTTGTATGGAGAGAGACATATATTCCAAAGCACAAAATGATGTTTGCAACAAAAACACTGCTTTAGAAAACGAATGTAGAACCTTTCCATCCTACTTTTGTTGAATCTATTTGCAAAGGTTTGCACCTTATTGTTAGTTGCCGAGTATGTTTGTCCCCTTTAGCATTCCCCACTGTTTATCAGCAATCCCGAAAGGCCACTCCACTGAAATGGAATCCCAATCTGGAAATTAACTGTTTAGAAATGAAAAAATATGACCGTTTTCCAAGATATCTTCAGTTGCACTGCACTCTGCTGTTAAAGCAATTCCAGAACCTCATCAGAGGGATTGCTGTGAACATGTCTGAGGAAGCTGACAAAGTGCTACACCAGCAGTCTCGGAAGTGCTGGATTAATATTGCTGTTCACTTAATTCAAAGAACAGCGAAAAAGAATTTCAAGTAGTCTGAATTGTTCTGCTTTAAGCTCGGAAGTGCTATGACTATTGCAAACTCTTCGTGCTTTAAAGTCAAAGAGCCCCTAGTTCACATCAGCATAAATTCAATATAAGCTTTACAAAAGCAACATTCACCAGATTGCAAAAAAGATTCTATTTTGCAGCTTATTTTTACATCAGCAGCACAGGGCAGGTGTTTGGACTACTGTTGTAAGAAAAACAAAATATCACCTCCAGTTTCTGGTTGATTACCTCTAGTTAATCCTCAAGCTTCAGTTTTTGTTTAAGATCAGGGTAAAAGAAGCAGACTGCGTTTTTTTCTCATGTTCTTTTTCATTCATGGTTCAAAGTTTTTCTAGATGACCATTTTAGTGATGACAAACAGACTATATAAACTAGTAAAAATCGTGTTGCGTTCACTTCTTGCCCGTGCTAAGTCCTTAGGTCTTTCAGCTTCTGAAAACAAAGTTCTGAAAGATGAAAGAAGAGAGAGGGAAACTCTGCTAACAAGCTGAGTATCATCACTGCCTTGTCATGATCTAACCTTAAACTGACCCTTTAAAAGAGATGTATATTTAATGTTGAGAAGAATGTGCATGCTTGAAAGCAGAACAGGAGTTTTTCATATTGGATTTTCTATCCTACCATAGTAGGAGGCAGCCCATTAGTCATAGTTTTGTACATTTTCAATGTTGATTTTTGGGAGGAGGGCAGGGGAGAAGAGAACACAGTTTTGTCAGTGCAATCAGAATGTGATTATGAGCTCGCAGCTTTGTTGATTGAACAGGGTTGTGTTGTGCACCACTGAGCAGTTTTACTATGCATGAGTCTTGTGCTACTCCCCCTGGGAGCGCTGCCCTGACACCAAGCATTGATCAAAATGGGAGTTGGTGACCCAACACTGCAACCCCTTTGGCATGCGAACAATCCTACTGCTGGAAATAATAACTAACACTATACTCTTAAACGGAATACAAAAGGTCACGATTGAGTTACGGATGATTTTAAGCAAATAACACCATAAAACCACACTACAGTCCTTGTGCTGTCAGGGAAACTTTGTAATGATCCAACAACATTCAAATAGGAACAAGCACATTTTCTGTTCCCTGCTCAGCTTGTATGCTGGGTACTTAAATGAATTCACTGCTCCAGGTTAAAAGGAAGCTAAGGAGAGAAAGAAGTAGGCAGAAAGAAAGAAACAGTCAAGTATATGACTGGAAGACATATACACAACCAGCTTCAAGGATGTTACACGGTGCTACCAGCAAGTTTCAAGTTTTATTTGGCCAAGGTTGAAATTCTCAAAGCACAGGATGATAAATGATTAAACACTGACTCCATTTCAAGAAAAAGCAGAGTGATAAAAAAGGACTATGAAATTTATTTTAATAGATATGGTTGGAGTTTTTAATAAAGGATCATATGAATATACCATGTGGATTCTAGAAGGCTGAAAGCATCTGAAGCTAGAAATGCATGTAGTCTTGTAGCAAAACCTCTCCTAATTGATTTTGCTTCAGTTAAAAAATCTTTTTGCTTATTTAAAAAAAAAGTTCATTATCACTGACTGCAGAAGAAACATGTCTAAACCTTTCAGTCATAGCTGCTGATTGCAATGCACGGTCAAGGCAGTCACACACTCCCATCCCAAAAAAGACCAGAACTGCAGCTCTCTAAAAGGATTTAAGAAACACGGACAGTCAATTTGATAATTCTGATTCAGCAGAGGACGAGCACATGTGTTTATGTAACATCCATTAACAGCTAATCTAATGCTTCTATATAAACATCAGGGCTTGCTAAATCAGGGCCTCGATAACTTTAATGTGGCAGCTTTTATTCTTAAACACATACACAATGGTGCACAGGTACACAAAAAGACACTAGGATGAAGACAGAAAATAAAATATCTGTGGGAGTAAAAAGTTTGCAGGTTTAGAACATTAAGTAGCACTCCCACTGGCAAACAGAAAAGGAGCTCTTCTGTGCAGGCAGAGCAGTTAAAAAACAAGCAACACATGGAAATAAGCCTGTTGGGGAACATGATATTGCAGTAAGCAATTTACCAACAGCACAGCGGAATCTGTCATCACTGCTCCAACTAAAGATGTGTCACTTCTAACTTTCACTTCATATTAAAACCAATTAATTTAGAAATACTGAGTACCTCCCAATTTAGCTAATTTTTTTTTTTCAAAGAGAGTGAGAATATGTGGCTGCTGTGGGAGAAATATTATCACAACTTCCATCTGGAATGTATACTAGGAGATGCAGGACAACAGGACCTGAAAGCCACACACGAAGAACACAATATATCAGACAAATGTTGACTAACTGCTAGTGCTATAAAGGAAAACAAAAAAGTGGTTCGGAGATTCTGCCAGATCACCAAAAGTTGGTGATTAAGTGTAACAAAAACAACAAGTCTTTCTCCAGGAGGAAGGCCATCATCTTCTGACTTGTGCCTGTTGAATTCTGTGCACTTTCTTCTCTACTGTACATTTCAGCTTTCATGCCCTCTTTGCCTTCCCACAAAACTTAACACTTGTGTATCACCCATCTCTCTGCTGGAAAAAAAAAGTTTGGAATAAGCCATCATCCTTTTTCTCATTATACTAAATGGGAAAAGGGGCTGGGAGGGAAGGTGCAACTTATTCCAGCATAGCAGTAAGGCAAGTTAGGTAGTAGGAAATCATGTTGGGGAAGAATTTTGGTTCCTGTGTCAATTACATGACACTCACAGGAAGCACAATGCTATAGCAGGGGCTCTACCCGCCGACAGCATGTTATGCTTATGGCAGCATAAAATGGATTTAAAAAAAGACACCCTCTGCAAGGGGTTGTGCTGGAAATCATCTTGATCATCATGGGCCACTGACACATGCTCTTGAGGCTATTTCCTTAATTGGAGGAAATGGCACATACTATTTTTCCTCGTGATGGTAAACAATCAAAACATTATTTTCCTTAGATTTGACTGCATTTGACTGATCGAGTGAGGTTATGCACCCAGTTTTAGTATTACCTATGTTTTCTGATTGTTCGCCTTAATTTTCACCCATTAAACATCTTTTTAGGATTAAGCAGAGAACATTACTTATAGACATTTTATAATGTATATTTGATTCATTGAAAAGACAAGCGAGAAGCTCACTCTTACTTCTGCCACTTTAGCTGGTACGATGTTCCCTTCATATGGGCATCCCAATGCACATGACACATACCTACAATAAAAAGACAAAACAAAGATACTTCTGCTTTATATATGTGTAGCTGTATCCATCCATGTTACACAAAAAATAAAGGTTAAATATAATTTTGAATTTTTAAGACAGCCAATGTAGAATAAATATTTCAATGAAAACGTAAAATTGCATCAGATGAAAATAGCCATTTTATGAATTTTCCTTTTAAATGACAGAACAGAGATTTATCATTTTATTTATGCTCAAAGTACATCACAAGTTGTATAGGACAGAAGAAGCAGCCAATCTAGAGCTACTGCAGGACACGAGACAGCCCTTTCTTCCTTGTACTAAATGCCCAGATCATAGAAAGCAACACATTGATGCAAGCAACCTGTAACAATCCCACCATCTCATACGTCATTAGATGATTGTGCTGAATGGGGTAGCTTTACCCCTCTACCTCTGTACTGGCATTTCTGCCCCAGAAGAATTATAACTCTATTGCAAGCTGTAGTTTAGGTACATCTTGGGACATGAAGAAACTGAGAAGCCAGACTGCATCTCTCAGCAGCTATCAGCTCCACAAAGCACAAAAATTGAAAGCCACAACCAGGCCTCCATTGTTCAGCTTTAAATCTGTGTTACCATAGAATTTGGTTTAAATTTCCCTTTTTTAATGACAATTAAGAGCCATGAAATTCCAATTAAACTTCTAATTGTTTATCTTAAATTGATTAGGAATAGGATTAAACTAATCAGGAACAGCCATTCAAAATCAAAATAAGTGTGGCTGTAGAGGGATTTACAACAGATTCAGAGGCAGGCAGAGCCCCAGTCCCAGTGGGAGGTTGCTCAACTGCTTAACAGAAGAACAACAGCCTTCATTAATCCCCCATCATTCCCTTTCCCTCAACACTGAAGGATATAATGTAAAATTATACACTGTATAATGCAAACGGGATTGAACAGATGCCAGTTTGTATGTAATCAAGGTCCGTAGGGTAAAGGATGTATTGTTTCTTTTCAGTTGAAGGAGAAACTGATTGATAGAATGTGAAATTAGGATGAGTAACTGGCAAAAACAAATTGTGAAAAATATGTCAACAATTTAATGTGCAGAACATATTCCAGCCTTATATGAAGGCAGGGTATTGGTACACTGGAAGTAGCAGTAAGAATGAGGCAAACCTTGAACCTAAAAAGAACTTGATTAGCCCTGACAAAGAAATGGAAATTAATTTTGTTTTCACAAAAGTGGTTGGGTCCATTACATCCTGCTCATAATTGTAGTCCAGATGCCTACTAGGCATGATTTCAATTATTTGTATGTCATTATGAAAACCAGGTTTTTGAAACTCGGCCATAGAATCATTAAATATCACCCCCAATTTAGATGTCACTGTTTAAGTTTCAAAATTCTAAATATTCTTATCTACATTAAAGACAAAAAAGGAGCTACTGTTAACAGTTAAATGCTGCCCTGCTTTTGAGTGACACAGAACTTAAAAACAATTCAGGATATTTTCCTTAATTTTTTTAATGCGTACACAGGGTTTCAAATGAAACCATGAAAAATTTCAGACCCAAAAGACTGCTTTTCATATACGCTACGGTGCCTACAGCTAATGAATACGCAGACTTTTACTGAAATTATTTTGCAACATCAGCCACAGTACTTATTATGAAATGAGCAAGATCAGTACTAAATACAAAGTAAATGCAAAGCACGCAGTACATATATGCACATGTTCCCTTTAATTATAACTTTACATGTTCCTAAAAGCTACATATGTTAGATCAAGAAGACGTGCATTTGGTAGTGATAAAATGACATCTGGAATGGAGTAGGGCAAACAAAACTAAAAGCAGGCCAAAAGGTATCTAGAGAACAAGGGAATACTCCCTGTGGTTCCCACCAGCGAGCACAAGCTCGCCTGAGCTCACATAATTCAGCTGGGTCTGCGGAGGTATGAAAGTATGTGGTGACCTGAGGAATCTGCCTACCACAACATACAAATCTGTTTGAGATTATGGACTCTCTGCAAGCTTACACCATTGTGACTAGACTGACATTTTAAACAAGGAAAATATGATAGATGTAATCTATCTGGGCAGCTGATATTCAATATTAAACTGGAGAAAATAGGGATTACTGAAAGAATTTGACAGGTAAAGAACTTCCTACCAGACAGAGAACACAGTCCTGTGGAGAATGAAAAAACTGGGTTTCAGTAGAGTTCATCAAGGATAGAGAGCTTGGCAACTTTTACCTAATATTTTCATTTTTAAGACTGGCATAAACAGGAGAGACATGGTGATAACATTACATTTCTTGGTCATTACGTTCTTGTCAATAAAAAAAGCCAAACCACTGGGATTCCACAGAGAAAGGACAAGAGCAATAAAAATGGGACTTGGTTAATGGCAATGACAAAGAAAGCAAAATGTTTCAAGTGAGGCTGTAAAACAGTAAAATGCACTCCAAATTTTTTTTTAGTAGAGGACATAAAATATGAATTTCATTTGACAAGGTCTTGCTATATTCTAAGAGATACAATTTGAGTGATTTGTAGAAACAGCAATGCAAGCTGGAAATGAATCAGGCAATGGCCGAGTGCAGCAGCAGGGGTACTGAGCACCTTGCATATCAATGGTGAAAATATTCATGTCTCCATGAAAGAAGGATGATAACCACATGTCTGGTCTGAGCATTTGCCAAGACACTTAGAATTAAGGCAGCACCGGGTGGGATGCTTTGTAATGGCATTTGTGTGATTACAAATTAGTATGTTTAAGTGAGAAGAGACAGGTTTTTATAGGAAGGTAGATCCACTATGTACAGGTACATTTGGTTGTTACATTTTCTTTTTTGTGTATGAAATAACCTATAAGGCATTAAAAGCACAAGAGAATCCAACCAAAGCCAATCCAACGAGAGCCCCAAGACCTCCATTCACAACTCGGAGACAACTTTGGAGAACATGCTGAAGAACTGCTTAGAAAGAAGAAAATTAGTAAGACAGAGGCACAAAGCGCAACATAAGATACGAAGAGTCTGGTCAACTGCAGCAAACACTACTGACAAGAAGAATGAGTACAGACTACTGTTTCCGAGATATTTTCATCAGGGAGTTTGGTGAGAGCTGTTGCAGTTGCAAGCAAGGAATGGAAGCCAAAGTGTAGGAGTTATAGGAGGGAATCACTGAAGAGGGTCTCCAGACAGTAATTATAAACAGCGCCTTCAATGAGCTTAGGAATGAAGAAGAGATAGGCGATGAGATATGATATGAAGAACCAAGTATGGTCAAAGGTGCAATTTTTAAGAGGCAAATGCTTGCTCTTATTGCAGTGGAAAAGAACCAGGGGACAGCGACAGGTTAAGAAACAGAATCAGGGAGGAGAGAAATAAGAGGAAGAACGGAACATGGGGTCACTGGGGCAAGTGGAAAGGGTGCAGATGGAAAGTAGACAAGAAACTCCTGCTGCTCTGACAGTGGAGGAGAAAGAGAAAAGATTAGGGGGGGGAGACCAGAGTGACAGAAAGAAGAAGATACGGTATTCTTCGTTAGGAGAAAAAGCAAGATCCTACATGAAGAAAAGCAGCGGAGGGAAAAAGAGGGAAGAGTTTGAGCAATGAGTTACAGGGGCAACTGGGATTTAATTTGGGGATTCAATTAAGTTGGAGAATACAGCTGTTTTCTAAAAAGACGTCAGGAATGAAAAAAAAAAAAAAGAAAAAGAAAAGATTTTGTAATGAAAGACTGTCTTGGTCTCAGGATATTCACCAGAGACACTTCACAGTATGAGAGCAGAAGCAAGTATCTGGGAGTTCACAAAGCAGACTCTGCAATGGAAGTGTTTAATTCTAAGTATGTGCTTAAATCTTTGCTGAATCAAGGCCAGAAGTTTTAGTAGCTTAACTGCACCTTTAGCATGCAAGCAAGAAAAGAGCCCATGCAGCAGAGGTGGAAAGAAGGACCTGCAATAAGCAAACATATCTATACAGCTCCTTTAGGAATACATGGGTAAATGCTGTTTTGCTCGCTCAAGTCATGTGAAATTGGAATTCCTCCTTTTAATAAAAAGTGGTAAAAACAAGTGGTCTACTTATCTCACCTGGCAGAGTTTACATAGGATCTTGCCTGTTCTACGATTTCTCTTCAGGTGAGTATCATTTATTTTTCTCCTAAATTGTTTTCTGTGCATACAAAAACAACTAAAAAAAAAAAAACCCAACAACTTTACAGTGTAATATTTTGGACAAAAATGCTGAACAGCCTCTGGGGATGGGGAGGGAGAAGGCAGAGGAAGCAAGTTTTCAATTTCTTCCAGTAAGCCAAATTGCAATGTTACACAAATGGTACAGACAGTAAAAGGTCCCCACAATCAAGGTCACTAGGAATGGTGATAATCACCACACCAGCCCAATGACTGTGAAGTGTAGGATATAAAACCACAAACACAGTAAATGAGCAAACTTTTCATAACCAAAGTGTGTTAAAAGGAAAATGAATCCAAGCAGAAACTGAACTCCATGTTGTAATCAGCCCTTTGTCAGCTTGTTTCAGCAAGAGTTCCAGAGCCAGATCCACAGCTGCTACCACAGCTGGAAGCATGGAGCCTCCTGAGAAGCCAGTTGCAGACTCAGATGCTGCTGTTTCCTGTTTATTATTATAGTGTAAGTTTGCATATAATTTACCATGTTCACTGCAGATGTATTTATTTTTATTGGATGTTTGTGCTAAAATGTATATGCCTATCATTTGGTGAATTCATAATATTACTGTTGATATATTCTTTCTCTCTGCAAAGGAAGCCATTTGTTAAAAACAGGCAATCTTTACTGTAAGGAGAAGGCGAATAAAAAGAAGAGAGGAGGGAAAAGTGATTCTTCCAGAAACAGAATCTCCAAGACAAGCACAAAATGTGTAAATAAGGCCAGAAATTTTTTCCACATTTGACTTAAAAAAAAAAAAAAAAAAAAAAAAAAACTAAACCAAAACCCAACCTCTCCCTAGTGGCCCAGTTACAAGTAACATATATGTTATTCAAAGTGAAATCCTACAGTAATAATATTTGTTATTATTTTTAGAATGCCCAGAAAACACCATTAAATTGTGAACTATGTTCTTGAAAGTAACTTCTCTAAAAACAGAACAAAAGTGTTACTATAACGAAGGGCCACTTTAAGTAGTTAACTTTCAGTAACTGTATCAAATTACCCATTGAGCAATCAGTGACATGCTAGCAAACACATTGTATGGTTACCTTATAATTTCATATTAACATTTCAAGTCTGACTTTATGCTACCCTTTAGAAAAAAGAGGGATAATCTTAAATTCCTACAGGTATCCCTTTAGGAAAAAAAAACAAAAAGGCAGCTCCTCTGGCCTACTGATGATATTTTCTATCTGTAAGCACAGACACACACAAAAAAAAATTAAGAAAAACCAGCAAAATTTGGTATAAAGTTATCAATAAGGAAAATGTCCCCTTATATAGTGCAATAATCGAGTATGACAGAGTTAGTACAAAGACTCCTACACCCAAGACCCAGTACACAGAAATGCACCAAGTCCCCAAATCCCAGAAATCTCCAGAGGAAGAGGAAAAAAGAGGGAAAAAAAAAGCATTGTTGAAGTGAATTATAAAGATCAGATTGTCTTGATAATCAGACATATCAGATAATCAGAATTTTTTAAATAAACAAAACAGATTTCATTATTAGTTTCCAGAATTACTTATTGTAAGATACAATAGATATAAATAAATAAATAAATACAAATACATATTGCTATATTTCAAGTGTATCAACCAGTATTTGAATTCTATACAAATACAGTTGTAAATCAAATATTGATATATTTCAATATGCTTTTATTTATTGTGAACTTCACCGAACTGCTCATTCTTAAAAGACACAGGACTATAAACAAAGGAACTGCATACACCAGTTCAGAATTAATGTGTGATTACATATGCTTTAATTTATGAAGCAGCAGCTTTGTAAGGAAATGCTTCTACAGTTATTTTACAGCAAACATTTCCATCTGTTTTTCTAACACTAAACCTCTAAACTTTTGCATACACATTCACATTTACACATGCAAATAGTCCAAATGGTCTCAAAAGGGCTGTGCACATGAAAATTCTCCTGGACTGGGATATTGCTGGTCACAGAGAGGTGTTTTTTAGTAAGCAAAAAAAATTGCAAACTTTCAGCTCTTACATTGCCACTTAACCTTTGCCAGGATTAAGACAGCCCTATACAGAACCAAATATTTCAGAGGGAGATAGTCTAACACAAAGAAGGTACTTGAAGTGCCATTTGTTGAAAAGGGGGAAACACAAGTCCCTACTTCCTCACAGTTCTCCAACTGAACTAATTGCAATTTATTTCTGTGCTTTTTTTAATTTTGGAAGGCATTAACTTGGAAAAATCTAGCTTAATTGGAATTTACTTAATATTTTCTTCATAAGTACACTTAATTTAAAAATGCATTTAAATTATAACACAATTCAAGTGACTACTTGCAATTACTATTCGCCACAGTTTTTCATCAAACCCAACTGTTTTAATACTACCTGAATTACGCATTCAAAGATGACATTTTAAAACCAGTAGTACTTTTTATCATTTCACATGCAAAATATGCATACTAGTAATTAGCCGACCACATAGTTTATAACTGATTTGGCTCAGTATCTTCACAGAATATGTCCCAGATGTTACTGTAAAGTTTTTATGAATGTAAAAAAAATAAAAATAAAAAACGCATTTATGATGCTAATAAATACTCTTAACTTCTCAGACCATACACAAGACTTCAATTCTTCATAAACATTTGAACTAATTTAGTAAACATTTAGAAAACTGTGTACTGTACTACAAATTTTAAATGTGACAGCTGACAACATCGATATTCAGGACGATGATCAAGTCAATGTTAGTGCAGCTGTAGCAACAGTAAGATATGCAAAAGCTTAAAGTTTAGTTTCAACTGATTGAGTGCATTTTTCATAAGATTCAAGGATTGCCAATGATTTACATTCACTACATAAATTCTAAATTGCCAGTAAAAATAGGAAATAAAATTTAAACCCTTTAAAATTATTTTTGGAAGTATTTTTCAACTGAACAAATAAGGCATTAGGGCAAAGCATTAAATTATCCATTTCCTGCAAATAAATAACACTTTCAACAATAACAGTGCTTTAGAAAGGAAACAATCTCAGTATTGAAATTGATAGAAATACAATTTGTGCATATTAATATTTTTATTACCTTTGTAATTCAAGCAAAATATTTAGCCTACAGATTTTATATTAGAAGCCAAAATGTGTAGTCCTGGGAGCTTGCTTAAGCTGCAGGTTTTGGCTGTGGTTCTTTAAAAGTAGCCAATCTCTAAAAGAGTGATTAAAAACAAAATGTTGATTCTTGGTACAGCGTACAAATTATCTGTACAGTTGACAGGTTCAATTTGTGTTACCTTGCACCACAGAGCCTATTTAGACATTTATTGCAGCGATTGTAGTTTACGTAAATGACAAGGTGCTAATCCTTAGTCTATATACAGGTAGGATGGGATTCATCTGTTCTTACTTCTGAATTCAAAGATAATCTACAATCTATGCTTTGGGCCATCTAAGGATGACTAACACAGGATAGGTCCCAAGCTCCTTTGTAGCCAAGAGGACAGATCACCCACAGAGTGATCCATCTTATCCAAAGGCAGGTACTTTAGAAAGCACATATGATAAATCACAGCCTGATGGCTGCCTGTTTGTGTCTAGTAACTACAAGCAGATTTAGGATGATAAAATCAGACTTGTTGTGAGGTCACACTCAGATTTGCCTCACGTTAACAAGAGTTATAAACAACATGTAATTATTTTCAGCAAGTAGAAGACACATGGCAAAATAAAACCTGAAAACAATCTTCTCCTTGAAATTAAATAACAACCAGTCAAACTATGAGCACCAATTCCAAATACATCAGCTGATGGATTAAAAAAGATCTCATCCTTTCATTTCCAAAATGGTGGCTTTGAGGTCATTCAACAGAAACTCCCAAATTTCAGCTTCTGAAAATGTCAGTTTCCATCGCAACTTATCTATGTGATACTTAAAATACAGATCAGAATATAAAGCATAGAGAACATGGCATAAAGATCAACTTGCTCAACTGTCTCAGCATTTAGAGAATTTTGCATGGAACTGCAATTAAAAAAAAACCATTTTTTTTATCTGTTGTTAAAAGAAGCTTCTTCAGTAGCAGTTAAATATGGCATCCTAAATCGCAGGCTCTGAAAGCTGGTAATTTTTTTTATATAATCATAGAATGGTTAGAGCTAGAAGGGATCTTAAAGATCACCAAGTTCCATGGGCAGGGACACCTCCCACTAGACCAGGTTGCTCAAAGCCCCATCAAGCCTGGCCTTAAATACTTCCAGGGATGGGGCATCCACAGCTTCTCTGGGCAACCTGTTCCAGTGCCTCACCACCCTCACAGGAAAGAATTTCTTCCTAATATCCAATCTAAATCTCCCCTCTTCC
>VZRU01015662.1:802048-836467 GCA_013398155.1 Pedionomus torquatus | reverse complement strand
GCTTTTGCCTTCTGTGACTTGAGCAGTGCAGCTAGAACCCTTACCGGTGAAGACTGAGACAAAAAAGTCATTCAGTACCTCAGCCTTATCCATATCCAGGGTGGCCAGGTCTCCCGTTTCCTTCTGGAGAGGGCCCACAGCCTCCATAGTCTTGCCTTTTTCCCTGACATATCTATAGAAGTTTTTCCTATTATCTTTGATGTCCTTGGCCAGATTCAGTTCTTTCTGAGCTTTCGCCCACCTGATGTGGTTCCTGGCCACTCGGACAGTTTATCTGTACTCCTCCCAATCCACCTGTCATTGCATCCACCCTCTATAGGCCTCCTTCTTGATTTTCAGCCTATCTAACACTTCCTTATTCATCCACACAGTCCTTCTGGCTATTTTGCCCAACGACTTCTTTTTTGGGATGCACCTCTCCTGAGCTTGGAGGAGGTGATCCTTGAACACTAGCCAGCTGAGTTATAGTTTTATCTGCAGGAAAAATTTACTGAATTTACTGAATTATTACTGAATTACTGAATCTATATGAAATTTGTTTAAGTTTTACATTCTGATTATCTTTTCCACACCTTTTTTCATCAGGGAAGAGAAGTTCTGTGTTTTTATCATTAAATACAATTAAATTCCATAAGTCTTCTAAATGTACTGCAATATTTGGGAACTAATGAACTACTTCTGCTCAATGAATTCCTAATGAACTCCCTGTAGTATGACAGGCTTTTCTTGGATGTTGGTAGCAGAGAAAATTATGGTTTAGTCTTCTAAAATTAAGCTGGAAATGATGGTGGGCTTCTATAATCTTCCCCCTCATAAGTAGCCGATATGTTGTAAATAGATTTATTTACTTCCTGGATTTGGCATTCAAAACTGAAGCTTCTTCCTTATGGGTATATTTTAATTTTTTAACTAATTAAAAGTTTTAAATCCACCTTCTAGAGCTTTGTTTAACTGTTAAGAGAACCACCATTAGAAAAAAAGACCTTCTGTTTTCTGCATTTCTATGTTTGTGCTGCTGCTATTACTTTTCTGGTCTTCGTAATTCTATCAACAAAAGACAGTATACTGAAGCTTAAAAGTGCTAAGGTGGACTCTAAACAAGCCCTTTTTTTAATTATTTCTGAGCAATCATTTCATCTCAGTGCTTCCTACAGATTCCTGTAACTCTGCAATCCAATAAGGAGTGTATCTGAATGAGCGTGAACATGCAGGAACAAGATTTGATGCATCACAACACTTGTGATTATTCTCTTGATAATATATTTGTCTAGATCCTCATTTATAGCAGCATTTAATTTCTCATTAATTACTATTTTCCCTCCTCAAAATCTCCCTTGGAGGGATTTTTTAAAACTGCATGCAAAGCCTAATAGGATTGCCTTAACCAGTTCTCTTTTAACTTGTTAACATGCTCAAAAGTTTCTTTTCACTATTTTCATATACTGAAATCCATGTTCAGTGCATGTTTCTGATAGTCAAAATTATTACTTTAGGTAGGGTTTTTTGTTATGAAATAAGGCTCCATATTCTGCAATTTAGATTCTCAGCAGATTAGCTACTTTCAAAACATAATCTTACTGTATTTTCTTTGAATTCAGTTATCTCATTTCTCTTCATCTCTGTACTGCTGTTTTCCTGTTTCATTCATTACCTCATTCCTGATACCCCTCTCTTTGTATGTCCTTGCCTTTCTCTCCTTCTTTTCATTCTTCATTGTTAGAACTTTTTTTTGTGCTGCTCTGCTTCAGTTTGACTGCTTTCCACCTTTCACTTCTTCTCTGTACATGCCTTCCCATCCTGCTATTTTCTCTTTTTTTTTCTACTGTGTGCAGAAATAATCCTGCCAGACACAGTTCATCAGATAGAAGACAGTAAACACATAGGAATGCAGAAACCTATCACGGGAACAGCCATTTCTATCACATCACCGTATTAGTGCCAGAATAACTGCTACGGGCGCATTAAAAATGCCTCAGACTTACAGTCTGTAGAAAAAAAGAAAAAGAAGCAGGTTGCCCATTTCTAAAACATGTGAAAACTACTGCAGAGAAAAGTAAACATTTTAAATTCCAACATCAATCTAGAGTACACCACAAGGGGTTCTTCATCACCTCCAGGTTACATTGTGTGGACCAGTGGCAAGGTCCATTTGTTGATACTCATATTATCAAAAAACATATACTTTAGGCTTTGACATATTTCAATATATACATGTAGGCTTTGAGGATTCCCTTGATGGTTGGTTACCTCTGTTGTGCCATTTGGTGGATTTTTATTAGTAAAATACAGGACTTTGAAACAGAAAATACTGCCTGGCAGGCCTAGACATTGGAGAAAACCAAAACCCAAAAGTTTAGTGTAAAAATGTTCACCAGTGCCTAAGGGTTTTTTGCTGTACACATGCTGTCTTTTCTGAATTGACTGCCTACTTCCTTTTCCACACCTATCTGGAACCTAAAATTCAGGCATCCCTCAGCTTGATCCACCTGGAAAACTCAAATTAATAGCTATGTTATCAGCTCAGAATTTAGCTGCAGAAAAATGTGGCAAACAGTGGCACAACAGAGAATTTGCTTAGGAAAGCAAACCCTGACTCTACCTGATGGATTAGCAACTAGGTAGAGTATTTAAACTCTGGTACAAGTTACTGTTTCTGAATACAGTTAAAGTCCTTATTTCTCTATCCAGTTTTTTTCCATCTGAAACATATAATCAGTGTAGGGAAAAAGGACCGAAGCACTTATAAGCTATCTTTGGTCGGATGTGCGTTTGTGTGTTAAAATCCTTGGGTTGGACAAGATGACATCCAGAGGTCCCTCTCAACCCAAACCATTCCGGATTATTGTGTGATCTTCTGAAGGTGAGGTATAACTAGAAGTCAGATAGCCCTTTCTCATGACAAATGCTCTAACTACCACATTATTGGACAAGAAGTGAACAGTAGCATTACCTCATCACTATTTCTGGAGGAAAGACAGATCCTAGTATTTATTCCCACACAGGCTTTCACACACTTGGTCTCTGAGGTATCTATCTGTTTTCAAGTCCAGATATTTTCTGAATATGATGTAGTTTGCATTACTAGTAATCCTCACAGAATCTCACAGTTGAGTTTCTCCTCAAACTCACATATGCCTTTTTGTATTCACAAGGACTGCACAAATAATCTTAGCTAAGTAGCTCTGTGCAACGCAAAAGAAAAGGCAAATGAAAAAGCAAAACCATTCAGGAGCGACTACCATTCAGGATTATTTCAAGATTAAAAGAAGCTACTCTAGAGAAAGATAAACACTGTCCAATTCCAGAGTTTCATGCACTAGAGACTCCAAACTCTTCAAGGCCTGGAGTTTTTGGAATAACTTTACCGAGAATAAATCTTTTCTTAGGAGTCAACTTTTTCTATCACTTTTATACCTTGGTTCTATAGTGTATGAAGTGATATATTATCAACATTATAATAAAAGTATGCATGGCATTTTTTAAGGCACAGGTAACAGTGTTATGAGCTCTCAGGAGCACAAAATACATTTTATTCTGTCATCTGTGACAAAAAAAATAAATTTGTATAATAAAATGGGTATGTTTATACACACAGTCTATTTCCAGAGAAATTTAGTCACCATTAGTAGTTACAAAACAAAGAGCAAAATTACTAAATAAATTCAATATTTTAAAAAAAAAATTCACAATAAGGACTATTATTTCAGTTTATCTAAAGTGTAAAAATCTGGTAGTACGCTTTTCTGCTGGTACAAAAGAAACCCTGTACCAGTGACTCCAATAACTGTGTATTACATAAGAATCTTTATATTTACCCACGCACTGGAATATTCATATTCCTTGCAGACTTAACAACTTCTTCAAATCTTTCTATGCTTTCTTCAATTGAACAATTAATATTCATTTTGCTAAAAGATTCAGATGCTGCACCAAATACTGAGACTTCCGTAGCCCCTGCTTCAATCTGAAAAATACATTTCAATAAAACAGATTCATAACACTATATTAAAAGATTAGGTTAAGCATTTACTTCTGCATGATATACTAGAATTTTAAAATACATTATATCATCCATATCTAAATTAAAAGAGTGGTTCGCTTTTTTTTAAATCTTTTGCATACAAACAGATTGAATCAAATTTTAAATTTGTTCCCTATGGCATATTTCCTTCCTCTTCTTAGATATTAGGTAAACATATTTTTAAAGTGATAAATGACAAAAGTATTAAGATGTAGGAAGTCATGTGAACTAACTAAAAAGAATAACAGTGATTGATAATTATATTCATTTTTCAGAAAAGGAAAAGATCATCTAACAGCTCTGAAATATCCATCCTCCGTACAAAGCCTGTTCCTCATGAGCACCAGGAAGTCATGCTCATGCTTAGGAAAGCTCTGTGCCTGCATGTGCCTACAGGATCAAGGGATCAATCGCTCTTGGTGTCATAGTGAGTATGGATAATACGGAAAATGTGTATGTGAGAGTCTGCTGAGATATAGTCTCAGAGCAAATACCAGTCTAGAAAATGTGTAAATGTGATGACTTCACTGAATGGGCAATTAGCTTGAGATCAGTACCTCAGTGCTCGGTAAATCAACTAACGTGAGGCAAACTATTATGCTGAAACCCAAACAACAGGCAAAGAAAGCAATTAAGCTTAGGAGAAAAACTAATTAATTAATTCTCACTCTCCAATGAGAATAATATTCTTGTTCTAGGAAATAAATGAAGCTTTTCCCTTTACTCTCTGCTTCTGCAGGATAATATCTAAGCTTCAGCCACCCTTACACGAACAAATATCCTTTCAAATAGAAAAAAAAAAAAATAGCCGCAAGAAAGAACTCTGCAATCACCTACGACTATTTCTGCATTGTTTGCCTCTCATTATATCACTAAATACAGTATAGAGATATAGCAGATTTAATTCAACTCACACAAGCTACCATTGCAGATACAGTTGTGACACTATAAATCCAACTACTGATAGTTAAGTTGCCTATGTACAGGATTCTGTTTTAACAGAGGTTTCATATGCAGTATAGAAACTGAAAGACAGTTAATGTCATTAAATTGACTCTTTCCTCATTCTTCTTCACTACTTTCCAATACGAAGACACTCTTCTAGAAACTTTTCCAGGGGCAACAGAAGAACTGTCTCTGTATACACAAGCATCATTTGTAGGAACATGCGAAGAATGTTTAATCAGCAGTTCCTTTAAAATACCCATCTTATGATTTTAATATCGCACTGTGAATTTGCCCATTTTTCACAGCAAAAACTGAGAGATTTTAGCTAAAAGAACCATAGCTAGTTCTAACAGGACAAGTATTCGACATTAAATAGCTAGTTTATCATACTGAACTGAAACAGTCTGAAACATGAAACAGGTAATTGTAGATAACTTCTATGAAGGTACTTACAGCAGAATGAAAACCTTGAAGATTAGGCGTGAGAACAGGATACTGGACTCCAGGGTGCCGCTCAATGCCTCTCATTACTTCCTTGTGATCTGCCATCTAAAATAAATAAACAATTTGTACTGACCAGCAGTTCTTTTCTGATTTTATACAGCTACGCAGAAATTGACTTAAACCGTGTTTTTACCTTCATTAGTTTCACCATTCATACAAGTGTAACAACGAAGTGCTTGAAAACTGCAAGCACTCCTGTTTTGCATTTCTTTTTAACTGTTGAGTACTTGAGTTGCAAGCTTTCCAGTTCTATATGAATATAGAATTGGAGCTAAGATTTCTATGTTGTTTCTTTTTGTGTGTATGTGTAAAAACACAATTTCCATCCTAAACTGACAGACTTACGATTGTGTTCATCAATTATTATTGTAACTGTAAACTTACCTCAGTGGACTGAATAGGTGGAATAACAGAATAAACTAAGTATTAAAACCATCCAAATCTTGCAAACTTCAGCACTGCAATAAATGCAATTTCACAGTCTTAAGCATGTGAACCCAAATCACTCAACACTGTAGTCAGTATATTTGAAAAGACTGTTCACAAGTCTGTTCTTAAAAATATAGCAAAATCCATTTCTCTGGATAGTGTACCATTTGAACATACTTGGAATTTTCTTTCAAAAGAAGAAAATTGTTATTACAGCAAAGGCAAACACCACCATTTTATTCAAGCGTTTGTTTTCCCTAGCCTCCTCCCACAAAAGAAACTGCCTTTTTTAAGATATTCTTACATTTTTCTCATTCAAGATTAAATATACTCCATCTAATAATCAAGAAGATGAATCAAGACTTATTCATACAATAAACTGTAGATTATTTAGACAAGCACATTTTTCTTGAAAGAAGTGGAGGAAAAATTAGTTTATTTTTTAATGGTATGCATACCTGTAAATAATACAGTTAATAAAACATATCCCTCGTATTTCATGTCTTACAGATTTTTAGTTTTAAAAAATGAAAAGTTTACTTTCAATGCCTTTAAATCAACTCTCATAAAAGTAAATATTCCAAGCAAACAATATTAAACTGAATTTCTGATTCGTTCCCAGCTGATGAAAAGTCATTTGAGGAGCACCGTATGAAAACATACATGAACTACAAAGCTTTCATTACTCCTTATTTTCAAGAAAGACTTTATTGATAACTTTGCAGTACCACAACACTAAATATATGATATTAAATTATACCAGATTATTAGCTGACAATACTACCAGCAACCTGGAATCTTCCTGTTGTTGTTTTCCTACTATGAAAATTCATGGATTAAAAATATCAGAAAAACTTATGTATGCCTCCTCAAATGTAAGTCCAACATGTATCCATAAGGAAGTGATTATAAGGTATGAAAAGTGTCTTATGGTCAGACACAACTAATTTCTCATCAGGAAACAAGTAATGGCACAAAGCAACTTTTTGTAATTCCTTCTGCATATCTGACAATTTCACACACAAAAAAATTATTCTTAAAAAAACTTAGTTCTTAAGAACAATTTTTCATTCCTTTATTTAAAAGAAACAGTATCTACATTTCTCAGGGCAAGAAAGATTATTTGAAACTAAATAATTAATTAAATGGCAAATGTTAGGACTAATTCCACAATTTAAAATTATAGCCTGACTTAAAATATAAAAGAAAATGAAAATGACATTTTTTCAACTAGTATAACGCTGCCAGATCCAAATAATATTTTATATATTACATCTGTCCCACTACTGTTTTTCCTGTAAGTAAAATCCCATTTTAACACATATTGCATGTTTTAAGATTTTAAATTGTAATAAAATATTTCTTTTCCAAATTTCTTTAAAAATAAGCTTTTTAATGGTAGGTATTTATAATTTTTGGCCATTTAGGTTATAGGTGTGGGATCCTGTTTTATATGGCACCTAGCTCCTGCATAACTTTTTCTTCTAGCTTTTTTCAGTGAAAAACTCTGCCAAAAAAAACAGTGGATGGGAAACCATAAAAGAGGTTTAAAATACTAAAAAAAGAAATAAGTGAATGAGTGATCTAAACATAACCGTGAATTCTATTCCCATGACCTATGAAAAGAAAAAAGAAAAGCAGAGCAAAGAAAAGGCAGTCAAGACTGCAAACCCTATCAAAGCAACACAATCTTATCTTTGAAATAAAGAGACATTTCAAACACAAATTAAGCCATTAAAATAAAGTATTCAGACACAAATTTAAGATAAGGGATTGTTGATTTTCTCCAAAACTGACAACCTGTGCTAAAATTGGTACTCTTAATGGATCACAGGAAAGGGAAGTAATTAAACAAGAAAGAAATCCACCTTTGCTTTAGACTTTTCCTTCTAGTGTTAAAATACTTAGATTATTCTGTTGTTGTAACTGCCTAAATTTGACTGCATTTGGAAAACCTGAGCCCAGCGACTTTTAATGAGCACAGCATCATTGCCCCTGCACTGATACCAGAGAAACTCTACATTGTTGCTGTTCTCTTCCCCTTTCATACTACCCTTCCTTTAGGCCTTTCCCTGGTGATCCTGAGAACGCTGGAATAAATCAAAGGAGGCCCTCAGTTTGCTGTACAGCCAGTTTTCTCTGCTAACTCATGAATAAGAAAAAGAATGATTGTAACATTTTTTTCTCAAAGGAAAGCCTGGAATACATTCCAGGTCCAGGATGCATTCTCAGTTTAAAGCTTTATACATATTGGGACAGAAGATGTGCAACAAACCATGTCAAAAATGGATTTCCTCAAATCCATTTTGATTTCCTCGAATCATCAACTTTATGTTTTACTTTGTAAATAACTTGTTTAGTCCTTACTAAGCATATAAGTACTCAAATGCTTCTGTGCAAACAAGTCCATAATTTCTTGAAAATGAGTAAAAATTATACAGACAGGTACTGACTTATTTCCTTACTTGCACGGAATAAATAAATTTGCACAAACAGGCGCTACCTAGCATATGTCAGGACTAAGGCTGAATTTGCAGGATTAAATCTCAACTGAAAACCTGGTGCTCCTAATGCAAATGTAATTTTGCTGCTGTAATGTACCAAATGTAAAAATAAATTTTTAAAAAGTAACGAGTCAATTATTACAACTCATCAAAACTTCACAGCAACTTTTAAGCTGAGACACTCTTATGGTTCTTCCTTGCCTGAGAAATAATACAGCTGCACAGCAGAGTCCAAGCCCATGCTCGGCCATGTACCTTACTGATTGGATCCTGACTGTGTCTCCCAGACTGGACTTCTGGGCTAAACCTGGGTCCTGCCACATCATTCCGGAATTACCGGAGTATGTCTTACTCTTGCCTGCCCCGGTTACCCTCACCAGACTTGCTCTGCTCTCATGGACTGTTGGACTGCCCTTTGATCAATAAGAGGCTACAACCTCTGCTTCTCTTGCTATCATGCTTGGCTTCCAGCTCTCCTTCCCTTCTGGAGCAACCTGCTGGTGAGTTAGGGATTTAACCAGCTTTCTGCCCAGCTTACTGGCTTTTTTTCAGTTTTGACTACTTTCAAGTAATTAGCCCAACTTCAGCCGACCTCAATGAAAGTGCAAAATTTGAGAACTGTGACAACAGCATCCCATTTTACAAATAAACACAAATAAACATTTTCTTGCAGAACTGTAGAGGTTATATTAAAGGAAAACTCCACTGCGTGGCATTTAAATTGAAATAGTTCTGAACACTGATGATTTTACATACCTGAGGCACCCATTTGGATGAAACAAAACTGGTCACTTCTACTGCTGGCAGGCCGGTTTTGGAAAGCCGGTTGATTAACTCAATTTTGATATCAGTTGGGACTATCACCTATGAACATGGAGACATACTATAGTAAAGTACTTCATGCGGTAAGAAACTTTTGTAAGTGAAATGTTCTTGGTACACAATCAGTTTTTTTTCTTTCATATAATGAACTAATCATTATTATATAATCATCATTTATATAATTAACATAGTCAGACATTATACCATAACTATGTTGTTTTCTGACAGCAGGAAGCCACTGTATAAGCAAAACACCAGAAGTATACATGATCCTACTCCTTTTTTTGTCCACCACAAAAGAATGAGGAACAAAACAAACACTAATCTAACAAAGAAGCAACAAAGGAAACAGTAAGACAAAATAGTTCAGCCAGAGAAAAATGGGGTAAAAAAGGCTCCACAGCTGAGGCAGAGTAATTCCATTCTGTTACTACTATTAACATCTTTGATATCAGTAGCAACAATATATTTGTACACTTATCCTCATGATGGTGGAAACAGATGACTCTTTTGTTACACATACCCTATTTTACATAGTCTCATTCAATCTTCTTCCACACTTCCCTACCACCCTTCAGGCAAATAATATTATCAAAAAAGTAATTTCTCTTTTTTTTCCATGCACGTTCAATAGGAAGCATGATGAAACCTATTGTACTAAGCAGCACTTGTAGCACAAACATATTACGAAGACAGCCAGTGTTTCATGGCATTTATCAATGATGTTATTGACTGACAAGTTCCAGAAAAAGAAATGGCATTTGACTAACAGAAAGGCTAGTTAAACAAGTATAGAAATAAATTATATGATTTAGTATCTGACTATGTAGTAATATACATTTATTCTAATATAAAAAAGTTATTAATATGTAAAGAACTAAATATATTTCTAGTACAAAACAGAAGGACAGTTAGCAGCATGTATGTGTTTTACTCAGTGAAAATAACACAACTGTCCATGTCAAAACACACACAAAATAACAAGACAAAAAATACCTTTTCATTTTGTAATCCATCCCTTGGCCCAACTTCCACAATCTTTATGTATTCAGGCAGTCCAGATGCTTGTGATTCCTGAAATAAAAATCAATAGTGAAACACAAAACAATGAAGGTCACCAAGATCAAAGGTATGGCTTGTACTTGTCCTCTCATATGATTCTGGGTATAAAGTCATATTGTCAATATTAAGTTTGCTTATGGCCTTTAAAAATCTGTGAGACAATGTTCCACACCTTGAGTTAGGGAATAAAAGTCAAAAGCAGAAGTTATCCATGTGCATGTTCCACTGCTCCTTTGAGGCCACAAATGTTTATTATAAAAATGTACATAAAACTATAAATGAACATTGTGTTTTACAGAGTGAGAAGTATTCCCATTTCAGAAAGCTTCCCAATGAACAATCCAATCCTCCCAACTTCTAACTGAATGTTCTCAATTTAACTGAAGAGTTACTTCTCTGTAAATGCTTGCAAGACTAGGCTATAAATCTGAAAATAACGGAGCAGTCAATAAATGTTGAAGATATGATTAATGAAAGATGAAAGTAATTCCTCTGCCTGAAGATGAAGGTTTTAAAGAAGGATTTAAAGGATAACAAGGACAGCCCCTGGTAGACAAGAAGAATCATTTTCCAGGTGTAAGAGCAGATCTGGAAAGGCAGGAGGCTGATGGTGACAGGAGGGAAGAAGGCAGTGACAAGGCCAAAGCAGTAGCAAGAGGACAGGGAGATGGAGGGAGGAGAAACAAGAACAAAAAAGCAGGTGAAGGGAAATGAAACTTCCTTTTTTATTATTTAGCTGCTCTGTTATCAAATCAAGTTGACAGGTGTGGCAGTTAACGTAACCTGGGCTTTTAAATCCTGAAGCAGTTCAGTGCAGTTGCTTAGACTGACCCCCCAAAAGCTGTGTGACTTCAGAAATACATTAAATGGCCAACTTGGGGCAGGCTGAACGCAACCAGAGGAGCGGACAGGAGGGAGCAGGCAGCCTCGCCAGGAGCTCTGCAGATTCTTTGTCTTCTGTATTGGATTGAATACAGAATCTGGCCTAGTGTCTCCATTTCAGTGCTGAAAGCCCATGCTGAGACTAGTATGAGCTACCTGCTAGAGGGCTGATCCTGCTGCACTCACCACCTCCCTGGGGAGTTACACTCCACGGGAACACCAGCACCAGCAGCTCAGGGGGATGTCAGCTCACTTGCTCACTCAGAGACCAGAAGTCACTTCCACAGTGCATAAATAAGGCCACTAATCTCACATCATCTGCAACCAGATGAAAAACCTATTTTTCATCCCTCCCTGACTAGTATCATCAGCCAGCTAATTAGCGGCCACTAATTTCTCCTCCTGGTAATGGAAAATGAGTGTTCCTGCAGCACCTTTGGTTTCTCCCCACATTCTCTGTGCCTGTGGATTAAAGTAAATTCTCTGCAGCAACAGCCACAATACTAGCCAAAATACAATAAACATATTTCAGAGCATTTACTGTGTATTTATCTGAGTCCAGTAAAAAGAATGGGAAACAGCTGTATAGTATCTATTTGATCACGTGAAACATCTGGTAAGTTAAAACTCTGTCAGGCTGTGCTAAGCCCACACTCACTGACAGTATAAACCTACTTAAATGTGAAGGTAAAACCTTCACATCTGCTGCATATTGTTACTCTTTTTCTAAGTTATTTTCACAAATATGGCACCACTTCAGCACTACGGGCATAAATCTGGGTTAGTTCATGACTATCAGATCCTTCTTGTTACAAGAAAAATGCCACAGCTGCACTATGAGTAAAGCTGTAACTGGAAAAAAAAAAAAAAAAAAAAAAAAAAAGGAGCTAAAATAGATTATGTGAACCAAAGCTTAATTTAGAGCATGAAAAATGTCCATAAAACTTCGGTGGCAAAAATGTCCTATTTCTAAGCCAAATCCTGTAAATCCTATTCGGTTCCTACCATGGTAAAACTTCTGCTGAAATCAAACCGCTGTACCTGTCTTTACAGAACAGTTCACAAATCTATAGCACACACAGTAGCCATTCACATGGCCATTTAGAGGAGATCTGCAGCCCTTGGATTTCAGAGGGGACAGAATTTTGGAAAAGACACTGATAAAAGGCATTCAAGTATTGACATTTATTCTCCATCTGTGACATTATCTCTTTGAGCTACAGTCCACGTCTCTCATCCTCTGATTTTCTCTATAGCCTTCCTGTCCACTAGTCAATCTCAACTCCAATTCACTGTTCTTGACACTGAAAACCAGGTACCGGGTGACTTTCACAAGGGCCACTCAGTGGAAATTCAAGGCTGTACTATAGATAAATCCTTCCATTCTTTGAGCTGATAGTAACTAACAGCTTCAAGTACATAACTTAGTCCAGAAGAGTCTTACTTTGCATTGAATTTCATCTTGTTTCATCTATAGTACACTCATTGCTCCTGTCTTCCAGGTCACTCAGTTCCTCCTGTGTGGTATCCACTGCAGTACCGATAACACCTCCTCCTGCCTTTGTCATCAGCAGGTCTTACTACCTTGATATTTCCTGGTGAAAATACCTGGACTGGCATGATTACCCTACTTTATCACAAACATATATCATCTCAAAATATTTGGGCTAGTGCTATAGAAGAAATACATCTTAAAAAAAGACCCAAGGAACTCCACCATCAATGTTTCTTTAATAAATGGTCTAATATCTGCATTGAACAGTAACTCTTATTTCCTCCTCAGAGCTTCTTACTCATCTCACAAATTCTGTTCTGATCATTCGTTCTCTAACTTAACCAATAATTTCTCTTGTGCTGTATTGCTGAAGCTCAGATAACAAACAAGCAAAAGGGAGGCAGAATGCACAGATTCAGGCCCCTGTGTTCTATATATGCATTTCACAGTGCATAATCACTGGATAAAACTCAGAAACAAATCAGAGACTGTATGAATACATACACTATCTTCTGCTAAGATGACTCTAGCATTTTTCCATTCTGGGCCCCAAGCTGAATCAGAGGAGGGAAGGAATATCTCTTTACCTTGATCTCACCTCTCTTTTGAATGAAAATTCAGTAACCTAGCAATTAGGCTCTTCTTCCAAGAATTTGGATACACGTACTTGACAATGTTGTCAGGAAGAAAAAAAGAGATTCCCTGTTTTCTTAGGAAGTCTTCTGACCAGTGCCACACTTGTGGAATATTTGGACATCACTTGAAACACAGCCGAAAAAGTCACCTGAGCCACCAGTCACATTCTGTGCCAGGCTCAGTGCCATCTGCATTCACTAGACAAGTTTCAAATACACATAATAGACTGAAGTCTTTAAGAACACATGCAGAATTTAAACATGTGTCTGTTTACTATCTGGATGGCATTAGACCTTAACCAGTACTTGGGCTTCCCGAATTGAGGAATGGAGTTTCCCAAACTCTAACTAGAGGATTCCAAATATGCACCATCCCCTTGAGTAAAGGGAAAGATTTTCAGAAACAACAGTGAGAATTTCAACATCTTCAAAAGTGGCATTAAATAGTCTACAGATAATAAATAGAAAATATAAATAGAAATAAATAGAAAAATTAATAAAAAAATATAAGATAATTTATAAGATAATTCAAAAAATAAATACACATTAAGCCCTAAGCATGTCAGGTAAACAATTTTATTTCAGAAAAAACATTTACTAAATTGTATTGTATGAAGTATTTTCGCGTAATAAGGTATAAAAAGTAGTTATGGTAAATATTTAGAGATGACTGGTAACTGAATTATATAGTGGCTCTGTAAAAACTAATGACTACCAAACTACAATGTTTGAATTATCAAAAAGGAAACAGTTGACATAAAAGACTAAGAGCTTGAAAAATTTGTTTTTTCCATGTATCAAGCCTTGCCAAGGGAGAACAAAAAGCATATAAACCCAGAAAACACTGCCTCCCTCAAAACAAAAGGCAGCCAAAGAGTCTTTAAAAAAAAATAAAAAATAAAAAAGGAAAACCATAGGATTCAGCTTGAGAGATTGAATGACGAATTTCTGTATGGAAACATTTTCCCTGAAGTATAAATAACTGAAAATTCAAGTTTATTATAGAAAATCCTTAATTAGAGCAGTATAATCTCATTAACCATAAATGTAATCAAATTAAATAAAAATACTTTTTTAAGTTCTGTCACTATTTCAGAACTTCGAGTAAAGGTGCTGACGTTCATTCAGCCCTCTTTTATTTCATGCAGATCATTCTTATTGGCACTAGTAGCACAGGTAAATAGTACCCAGAGCTGCACAGAAAGAAATAACTGAAAGGACCTAAAAGTAAAGGAGAAGAATCTGAAGGCACAGGTCTTTTCAATCTTTCTAAGCAAAAATTAAGCTCTGCTCTCCTTTTCCACAAGGTGGTGTTCAGGCTCAGAAGACAACTGAGCAAAGGCAGGTCCATCTTGTGCAAGAAAGAATTATTCAGGAAAGCAATTTTGAACAAGGATCAGCAGGGAGGTGGCATCATAACTCCGTATGTATATGTGCAGTAACATGGAAAAATGCCCAAACTCTGGGAGAAGGCTCTGAGATAAATAAAACAATTGCTGGAAGGAGAACAAAGATAACAGCCGTCAATCTTCTGAACACATAGATGCCTATACACTTTACAAGACCTAGAGGAAATAAACAGGAAGAAATTAAGGTCTTAGTATATAATCAAATAAGGACTGAAGTGCTATTGCAGAGACTTGTTTATATAGTTCACACTGCTGGAAGGCTGATATAAAACATATTAATTCCCAAGTTAACTAGGGAGAAAACAGAGAAGACTTACCTGTGAGATATAAAGAATATATACAGATATTCAGAGAATAGTAGGATATATCTGGTAAATATCCCTCAATAAAGATAAACTGAGTATTCATCCTAGAACTTCTGCCATATGCTTCTGACATGACCACTGGGAGAACAGTAACAGGCCATGTCTAGTAAATAAACTCATCAGAACCTTGAGAAGCTTTCATTAAGTAATTGTTACCTATGATACACTGCATACTCATGACCCGAATGATAATATGGAGATATCACAAACAAACCAGTTGCAAGTGCTTTAGACCACAGGACTGGAATTCAAAATTCCACTGACATACTAAAGAAATAAATATGATTCATTTCAATAAAAGCATTACGTAACACTTAAGACTATCCTTATTGTATCTGACGTTGACTAACTAATTAAAAGAACTTTTGCAAACTTGCCTTTTACAAATTCTGTAGTATGTCATGCTTATTTCTCTATTTTAATAATATTGATCCCAAAGAAAAAGGATTTTTGTAAAATATAACATAGAGAGTACCTGACAAAACAGTTATGTAGAAAAGGACTGGGATATTAAAATTAATAAGAAACTGAATATGAGTCACTACCATCATGCTCTCAAGAAAAAATAAAAGAAGAAAATGCAATGGCAGATTTGATCCTAGTCTATAAACAGGGAAGTCATAGATAAAACAGTAGCCTGCCACTTAAAGAGTAGGAATACTGTGTCCACTTTTGGACTTGCTACTTCAAAAAAAGAATTTGGTCAACTGAAGATCGTCCATAGGAGAGCAAAACATAAAATGCAAGTAAATCATTACAGAATGATAATAGTTAGTTGCAGAGTTAACTTATCTGGAATAAATCAAATAATCATTGAGGTCAGAAGGAACCTCTGAACATCATCCAGTCCAAACACCCCTGCTCAGAGCAAGGTCAACTAAAGCAGGTTGCCCGGAACTGTATTCAGCTGTGTCTTGAGTATCTCCAAGGATGAAGATTCCTGGGCAACCTGTTCCAGTGTTAACCACCCTCAAATTAAAAAAGACTTTTGTGATCTCTAAATGGAATGTGCTGTACTTCAGTTTGTTCCCACTGCCTCTTGTTGTGTAAGTGACTTTGTCCTCCTTATTCACCCTACTAGATATTTCTTCATGTAAGATCCCCCTGAGCCTTTTCTCCAGGCTAAACACTCTCAACTGTCTCAGCCTCCCCTCATATGACAGACACTCCAATCCATTAATCATCTTCATGGCCCTTTGCTGGGTCTGATCCTCCATGCCTACATCTCTCTTACACTGGGAATTAAACCCATGGTTTTTACTTTAGTCCACTTCTTCAAATTTAATTTGACCGTGCTTACACCTTTTATTAGAGGGTTTGTGTGAGCTCATGAAAGAGTAGTGATTTACACATATTGGGAGATTATCTGAACTGACTGAGAATTCACCATAGGGATTTCTATTGTAAAGTAATAGCCGGAACATTTCTACTGTTGTTTCCATTAATTATTAGATTCTAATATAATCTACTAGTACACTTACTAAATTGTTGCATGACTGTTTGTAATAAAATATAAATCATTCATATGAAAACAGAGGAAATATGATTTTAAACAGGGGAATTCAACTAAACAGTAAATGCTTATGCTGCTCAAGTGGCCTGTTGTTTGATCTAATCCTCCTTACAAAGATGACTTCAGTGGTAAAGACAAAGGTCATAAAGGTGAAAATAATATTAAGTAATGATTAATAAGAAAAAAAAACTACTACTTTTATTTAGAAATTAGTACTTTGTAAAAAAGAATTCTATCTAGTGAGCAGTGGTGAACTGACAGCTCAAAAGGTAACAAATGGTATTAACAGGGAATGCACCAGAAAAATGTTCCTGTGTTAAGAATAATATTCTTACACAAAACTAGAAAATTCAAATCACACTCTTAACTACACCACTCATGGACATACAGTTATAAATTTAGAAAAGCAAAATACCACCTATATATTACTATTCACTTTGGAAACCCTTTAGATGAGGTCTTCCAAAGCTACAGAAGACGAGGTTTATGAGTGGTATTCATCTCAAGGTCAAGAAACCTCCACTCATTCCTGTTGTCTAAACATATGTACCTCGAGAGTTCTGGCCTTCAAGTGCTGCTCAGGAAGAGCAAGGGTCCCATTTCACCCATTTACTGTAGGTCCCATTTCAAGTCTATCAAGGTATCCATACATTGCAGGAAATCTTAAATGGCACTAGAGACATCTGTTATGCAACCGAACTGAGCTTCTAAATGGTTCCCCCATGCAGGTATCTAAAGGCATGCTTGGTGTTTAAATTCCCATTGCAGCTGAAGGAGTTATATTTAATATGGCCGATGGAGATAAAGAATAATTCAGGCCATTCTAAGGTTCACACCTAGTAGCTGATGATTTCAGTTGTCAGGTTTGTATAACTGACTGGGGACTAAATGCCACTCCAAAAGGAAATAGGTCTCTTGTGCATTTTACAATGTACAGGATAAGCCTAACCCATAAGGACATCTCATACAGCCTAGATGTCTGCTGTCCACCCATCTAATCCACACTTCTTAAGATTATCTGTGAGGGTGTTATGAGTCAAAAGCATTGCTAAAGTCAAAGTAGACAACATCCACTACTCTTCCCTTATCTACCCAACCAGTCATGCCATCATAGAAGGCTATGAGATTGGCCAAGATTTCCCAAAGGGGAAATCATTTCCCTTTGCAAATCCAAGTCAACCAATCCCAATAACCTCCACATGCTGAGAGATGACATCCAGAACAAGCTGTTCCATTACCTTTACAGGGACAGAGGTGAGGCTGGCTGATATGTGGCTGACTGGCCTGTAGTTTCCTGGGTCCTCCTTCTAGCCTTGTTTGAAGCCCTGAAGGGACACTGACTTCCCTCCAGACCTCAGGCACCTCTCCTCCATCTCAAAGTTGATGGACAGTGGCTTGGCAACAATATCTGGTTAGCCAACTTTCCTTGCAGGGGTGCAAGAGGATCCACCATGGCCATACACACTCTTGAGGTGGCTGGCCTTCTGGTTATTATCTTTGGGCGTAGCTAAGGAACATCTGATGGTGATCTGGTTGGCGTGGTTTATTCCCCAGTTGGATGTGATAGTATGAGCATTGCCATTTTGGACCCCATCCTCAAGTCCTTTAGTTCAAAGCCTGCCTCACCAAGTTGGCCAGCCTGCTGCCAAAGATTCCCTTGCCTCTTGTAGACTAGTGGATTCCATCCATCCCTAACAGGTTATAGTCAGCAAAGAATGTTGTCTTTTCGTAAAAGGAAACACCCTTGCAACAGCAGCAGCTATGAAGCCAGAAGTTGATATGCATTATATGTTTATATATGGAACAGGGAATCATGTCAAAGGCCTTACAGAAGTCCAGGTAGGTGATATCTATAGCTCTTCCTTTGTCCACTGATGCAGTCACTCTATCATAAAAAGTCACTAAATTGGTCAGGCAGGACTTGCCCTTGGTGAAGCCATGCTGGCTGTCTCAAATCACCTCCCTATCCTCCATGTGCCTTAGCATAGCTTCTAGGAGGATCTCCCCAGGCACAGAGGTGAGGCTGACAGGTCAGTTGTTCCCAGGGTCCTCCCTTCTACCCTTTTTAAAAATGGGTACAATGTTTCCCTTTTTCCAGTCACTGAGGACTTCACTTGACTGCCATAACCTTTCAAATATCATGGAGAATGCCTTGACAACTACATCAGGACTTGGGGGTTGGAACTAGATGATCTCTAAGGTCCCTTCCAACCCAAACCATTCTATGATTCTGTNGAAATATGATTTTAAACAGGGGAATTCAACTAAACAGTAAATGCTTATGCTGCTCAAGTGGCCTGTTGTTTGATCTAATCCTCCTTACAAAGATGACTTCAGTGGTAAAGACAAAGGTCATAAAGGTGAAAATAATATTAAGTAATGATTAATAAGAAAAAAAAACTACTACTTTTATTTAGAAATTAGTACTTTGTAAAAAAGAATTCTATCTAGTGAGCAGTGGTGAACTGACAGCTCAAAAGGTAACAAATGGTATTAACAGGGAATGCACCAGAAAAATGTTCCTGTGTTAAGAATAATATTCTTACACAAAACTAGAAAATTCAAATCACACTCTTAACTACACCACTCATGGACATACAGTTATAAATTTAGAAAAGCAAAATACCACCTATATATTACTATTCACTTTGGAAACCCTTTAGATGAGGTCTTCCAAAGCTACAGAAGACGAGGTTTATGAGTGGTATTCATCTCAAGGTCAAGAAACCTCCACTCATTCCTGTTGTCTAAACATATGTACCTCGAGAGTTCTGGCCTTCAAGTGCTGCTCAGGAAGAGCAAGGGTCCCATTTCACCCATTTACTGTAGGTCCCATTTCAAGTCTATCAAGGTATCCATACATTGCAGGAAATCTTAAATGGCACTAGAGACATCTGTTATGCAACCGAACTGAGCTTCTAAATGGTTCCCCCATGCAGGTATCTAAAGGCATGCTTGGTGTTTAAATTCCCATTGCAGCTGAAGGAGTTATATTTAATATGGCCGATGGAGATAAAGAATAATTCAGGCCATTCTAAGGTTCACACCTAGTAGCTGATGATTTCAGTTGTCAGGTTTGTATAACTGACTGGGGACTAAATGCCACTCCAAAAGGAAATAGGTCTCTTGTGCATTTTACAATGTACAGGATAAGCCTAACCCATAAGGACATCTCATACAGCCTAGATGTCTGCTGTCCACCCATCTAATCCACACTTCTTAAGATTATCTGTGAGGGTGTTATGAGTCAAAAGCATTGCTAAAGTCAAAGTAGACAACATCCACTACTCTTCCCTTATCTACCCAACCAGTCATGCCATCATAGAAGGCTATGAGATTGGCCAAGATTTCCCAAAGGGGAAATCATTTCCCTTTGCAAATCCAAGTCAACCAATCCCAATAACCTCCACATGCTGAGAGATGACATCCAGAACAAGCTGTTCCATTACCTTTACAGGGACAGAGGTGAGGCTGGCTGATATGTGGCTGACTGGCCTGTAGTTTCCTGGGTCCTCCTTCTAGCCTTGTTTGAAGCCCTGAAGGGACACTGACTTCCCTCCAGACCTCAGGCACCTCTCCTCCATCTCAAAGTTGATGGACAGTGGCTTGGCAACAATATCTGGTTAGCCAACTTTCCTTGCAGGGGTGCAAGAGGATCCACCATGGCCATACACACTCTTGAGGTGGCTGGCCTTCTGGTTATTATCTTTGGGCGTAGCTAAGGAACATCTGATGGTGATCTGGTTGGCGTGGTTTATTCCCCAGTTGGATGTGATAGTATGAGCATTGCCATTTTGGACCCCATCCTCAAGTCCTTTAGTTCAAAGCCTGCCTCACCAAGTTGGCCAGCCTGCTGCCAAAGATTCCCTTGCCTCTTGTAGACTAGTGGATTCCATCCATCCCTAACAGGTTATAGTCAGCAAAGAATGTTGTCTTTTCGTAAAAGGAAACACCCTTGCAACAGCAGCAGCTATGAAGCCAGAAGTTGATATGCATTATATGTTTATATATGGAACAGGGAATCATGTCAAAGGCCTTACAGAAGTCCAGGTAGGTGATATCTATAGCTCTTCCTTTGTCCACTGATGCAGTCACTCTATCATAAAAAGTCACTAAATTGGTCAGGCAGGACTTGCCCTTGGTGAAGCCATGCTGGCTGTCTCAAATCACCTCCCTATCCTCCATGTGCCTTAGCATAGCTTCTAGGAGGATCTCCCCAGGCACAGAGGTGAGGCTGACAGGTCAGTTGTTCCCAGGGTCCTCCCTTCTACCCTTTTTAAAAATGGGTACAATGTTTCCCTTTTTCCAGTCACTGAGGACTTCACTTGACTGCCATAACCTTTCAAATATCATGGAGAATGCCTTGACAACTACATCAGGACTTGGGGGTTGGAACTAGATGATCTCTAAGGTCCCTTCCAACCCAAACCATTCTATGATTCTGTGACTCTGAAATGCACCTTGACAGGTCCTATATGTTCAGGTTTCTCAAGTGTTCTTGAACCCGACCTCCTCTTACAGTGGAGGTACTTTGCTCCCCTAGTCCCTGCCTTGCAGTCCATCTACTTGAGAGGTATTGGGAGAGAGGCTGCCAGTGAAGACAGGCAAAAAAGTTGTTGAGTACCTCAGCCTTGTCTTGCTCATCATGGGGGGTACACTTTCTTTGATCTTCATTTTCCGGCTGACGTAACTGTAGAAGCCACTCCTATTATTCTTTGCAGCCCTTGACAAGTTCTGCTCCAGCTGTGCCTTGGCCCTCCTGACCACATCCCTACACAACCAGGCAGCATCCCTATACTCTTCCTAGGATACCTGTCCCTGCTTCCACCACCTGTGCATTTTCTTCTTGCCCTTGAGTTTGACCAGCTGGTCTTAACTCAGTCATGCCAGTCTCTTGCCTTCCTTTCCTGTATTTCCTACACCTGGCCATCGAGAGCTCTTGCGCTCTATGGAAAGCCTCCTTAAAAGTCTGCCCATCTCTTCTGCTCCCTTGTCCCTGAGGGCAGTTTCCCAGGGGGTCCTATTGAATAACTCCTTGAAAAGCTGGAAGTTCACTTTTCTGATATTCAGGGTCCTGACTTTAGTCTCTGCCTGACTTGGGACTGCAAACTCCCCCAGTGAATGATCACTACAGCCCAGGCTGTCTCCAATTTAAAGAAAACCAACAAAAGTATACTGGAAAATATGCATAAAAATTATTATGATGCCTTTCCATTTAGTAAGCAAAGGCAAGAAATGTGAACACTTGAATTACACTCGAATTAATGAAGTTGCTCATTTTAAATTGTGACAAATTTAAATTGTGATAAAAATCTTGACAGTCCGTGCTGCATTCCAATTATACTGCCAAGGACAACAAACAAGTTATTACACACCAGTTGAGAGTCACACAAACATTTCTGGTGGTCACGGCTTAAAATTTTCCAAATGTGAAGTCCAGTGGATCAGAAAATTGCATAGGCAGATAGAGAAACTGCTGTTCTGACAGCCCTGGAAAAAGGAAACCTCAGGAACTGGGGACTGAATGTCTAACAGAAGGAGCAGTTAGTTCTAAGAGCAACAGTAAACCATGTCTAATTCTCTAACATGACATTGGATGCTCTGAAAAACAGTAGTAGCATTACAAGACAAATACTCAGAAGGATGAAATCAAGCCCAAAGACTGTTCACAATTTTATAAAACAAAGAAATTCCTTCTGTAATATTTATGTCTGTAGTTTACATAAAATCATTCACAAACTAATGGAATAAAAAAATAGACCAAATTTTTCAAATACCAGTCTCTTGGATGAGTCTGCCCTTTCTGAATTATCACTGACGACTTGCCATTTTCTAAAAAGCATTTCTTGCTATCTTCAACAAATGGAGAGCACGTGGAATTGCAGAGGTTTGAATATGTCAATTACAGCTAACAGTTCACGCAACCTGAAAGCAAACAGCTGTGATATAGTCACAGATAATTTTGGATAAGTTCCAAAATAATGATGAAGGGAATGCATTACTAGAGTCAGGTGATAGCAGAGGCATAGGCAGCCACTGTTAGACTTGTGTTACAATGGAATCATTAATAATAAATGGTACTAGAGGCCTCTGTTGTTAGTAAGTGAACAACACAGCTTCTTACTTACTAACTAAAATGACTACTTTAGCAAAAATTAAAAATGAATTTTCAGGACATGGTGTATACATTATCTTTCCCTACTATTTCCCTAAATGCCTCCCTTGGCTAACAAGCAGCATTTCTCCATTAACCAAGCTGATTTGCAGCCAACTCACTTTCATCCATATCCCTATCTTGGTCAAAGCCTGGAAAAGCAATTATACTCTACCATCTGGGCTGCATGAAAAGGATACAGAGAACCGAGATCAACAGCATACAGATGACACTGGAGCCAAAACCTCCCACACTTTCCTTTACTATTATTTATGGTAATAGCATTATGGTGTGTATGGTGTTTTACAGGCAAGACTCAAGACAGAATTCTAGAAGGCAGAAGGAGTAGTGTTTTTCCACACACACTGAAAAAGCAGAGGCATGATTATCCTTACAAGACCAGCATGTGAAAGTCATTTGCCCTTTATAATGCTCTGGGCTATCAATGAGGAAAACAAATACATTGACAAGCCAGGCACATCCACCCTATCAGACAAGTCTTTTTTAAATATCTCATTGTCAATAAAAGTGAGTTATGCATAGATCTTTAAAAACCCAAGTAAAAAGTTGGAAGTAATACAACTGTTCTCAATTATTATTGTCATGAAAATCACCATCTTGTGTCCAAAGGCATTGCCTAAGAGATCAAGGAACTCTTTAATTCAAGTACAGCTGGCCCACCACTACTTTTTCCATACCTCTCTTCCCCAAAGACACCGATAAAAATGACAGTAGTTTAATGGTTATTTATTTAGCCACTGTTGGCGATTCATCCTTCAGGAGAATCTAAAATTTATAAAGCTTTTTAGAAAAATATAACATCTGCAAAGCATTAGCATAATAATTTTCCAATAGTAGGAAGGAAATCATGGTATCTTGAATGCTACACCATTCTTGATGTTATGAAAGTGTTTCATTTTCACAAAGAAATCAGTCAAATGTGAGCATATTTAGAGAACATAATTTTCTGCCCATTTAACTGATAATAATTAAAGCTATTGAAAACTTTTGTTTTATGAAATTAAGAAAAAAGGCAGATATGATGCCTTATTTAAAAAAAAATAAAATGTTTATCAGTTTTTATGAGCTTATTAAAACATACTCATATTATAATGATATGCCATAGCTTCTGCTGAACTGGTTAAATTTCCAATTACGCTAAACAGTAATGTAATGATATTTTAATATGTTCTAATCATGCAAACCTGAAATCAGTGGAATGGAACAAGCAGAAGAAAATGGACTGGTACTGGAGAAACTGTAACAAATACAAAAATAAATTGGGATCATATCACTTCAGATTTTTTTGAGAAGATTAAGCATTGTCATGGCAAAATGTATCATGAGATTTCCTTATTTTTTATTGATTCCACTTCTAGACTTCACAAATTTAGGAAAATTTTTTTCAGCCTTCATATTCTGGATAATAAGTTGCACAACAGATGAGAAAGAAATTTGCATTGCTGTAAAACTCCTAATAAGTATCAACGGGTCAGTGTTAACCAAGCATGAAATAAGTTAAAAATATCTACTACTATTACCATTAGCTGTACTTTCATTTTACTGTGATATGGAATCTTGACCAAAGAATTGTTCTAAACTCTGACAATAGGTAATAATTAAGGAATAGATGGAAATCCAGCCATACTACTCACTAAACTCAAAATGTCCTGAAGTGTTCTCGATGGCAGGATTCAACTGGACTTTACGACGCCTGATCTTAGGTATCTCCATATCAATGTCTACAGCTGGGCTAGGTATCCCAGTATACTCAATCTATATATTTGCATATAATGTCTTAAGATTCCCTAAATACAGCATGCAGGACACAGGACCTGTGCCTTTTTTGGCAGCTGGAGGAAGAGTAAGATACTATATGGCATCTTAAAAGGTATCAGCAATGAAGCATTGACCACTGAATCATGCTACTTTTCCACACTATCAGCAATGGCCAAAAGCATGTGAAATAACTCTGGTGAATAGTAAGGGCACAAGTCAGATGACTAATTACAGGCATCTAGTACATTTGAGATGCATCCCACTTCCAGTTAATGTGCCAGAGAGCATAGATGTCCCACATATATCTGTTGATATCTGTCAACCCTATAAGCCATCTCAGCTACTCTATGGCACCAAACAACTGTGCTAAGGCAACTGGATCAAGTCCTAAGCATCAAAAAAAAAAAAAAAACAGCTGGGAGACAAGACAGTTCTCAATCAACGATTCATTTCTCTCTTTATAGCCAACAGCCAGCATTTTAGTAGCTAAAGTTTCTGTCTTCTTCATACCATTCAGGCATGGCAGGTCCAAGGAACTTGACTATGCTCTCTCTTCTCTTTCCCAAAAAATTCTTCATGTAAGCTGTTTTGCTTTATATGAAGCCAACACAGAGTTCAATATAAATTATGTTTCCAGGCTTTTAAAAATTCAGCTGCGATCAACTGTGGATTCTGTTAAATCTTTTTCCTAATCCCAGTGTTCCACATGATATACCTTCATCACTTACCTTGCTCCCCCGTTTCTCACATACTAACACCTATATTTAATCTCATCTTAACTACTTGCATTTAAAGTAAACCCTAAAGCCACATACAGTTCCTTTCCAGATGCTGCTGTTGAATTATTTCCCTATGGGCTTCACCTAACATTCCACCAATGTCCTCTGTTGCTTCAGTCCACACATCTCATGCACTCAAATCCTTTAAACTTTTTTTTTTTCCAAGAAACTCATAAACTAACACCTTTATTCCCATACAAAACAGCTAACATCTGTGGACAAAAAAAATAAACAAAGAAGAAATGTCTACCCAGCACAGTCTTTCACCAATGCACCTTTGAGCAGTTTTTGCATGTAATAAATCTCTTTTTTTGTTGCAAGAGCTGTGGAGAAGCAGTCTCCTAAATATAGTTAATGCAAATAAAAAAATCAATTGGAATATAACAGTTTGAGTAACTTTCATTCATTTACACCAAACCATAAAATCTCCACTTAACAATACAATTATCTAAAAACATTATCAGCTACAACATTTTGACAGAAAGTGTAGCTCTCTTCTCAGCACATGCAACTTATTTGTCATCTTTTGCAACACTGGAATTTTGTCCCAAACTATGATTGAAATCTTTGCCATTAATTACTATGTCTAACCCAGTAACACTGTGAAAAGTCATGAGCTGATTACTTCCAACTGTAACGCCTTAAGATTAAAAAGCAACCCTTAAAACAATCCCTGAAAGTTTTTTCCTGAAATGTAAATCATGCATTTATCAGCCTCCTGATTGCTTCAGAGTGAGAGAGTGACTAAAAGACCAGTCAAAAAAATAAAGTCTGAATGTGATTCATAATCTTGTATTTAATAAATTCTATATTATTCATTATAACATGTCACTATCAACGTATTACAAAATAGAAAAAAACTTTTATCTCAGCTGCACGACATCTTGATATTTCTGCCTCAAAAGGGCTATACAAGTATACACTAATCCAGCACTAATAAAATATTTCCCTTTTGCTGAAAAGCAAGAATGCTGAATTAGCTTTACTGGTAGCTTTACTTTTAGCACAGAACAAAAGCCTGATTTTCATCATGGAGCTACAAGCATCAAATTACATCCTCTTATCTCAGAAATTCCAAATCAGCCAATAAAGTAACTTTTCTCAGAGTTTCAATATCCTGATGAGGTTTTCTGTGACCGAAGATGGATGGATTATATAGCCAAAAGGAACTTCTTCCTATAAATCTGTGTCTGATAGCTTTTTCCCGCTCATTCTTAAAATTAACATTTTTTCTGTTCCAATATTTTCTGAGGTTCAGCCAATTGATGGTCCTTCATTACACTGTATGTCAAGGTCCACATATGCATTACGATGTGCACTGGCACACATTATGAGATGGTACGCATTCCCCAGCAAGTTCACAATACCACACGCTCTCTTTAATACACACTTCTCTTTCATACTTCATCTATCTCTTTAAATATACTTTTGGGGGAAAAGAAGAATGCTAAGGAACATATTTCATCTCTGTTAAATGAATGAATGAGAGCTAAACAATAGAAGAGAATTCAACACAGCCTGAAGTACTAAATAACTACTTTTCTTGAAGTCCTCCTCAGTTTCTTTAAATATAATTTCTTCCACATTTGACACATCAAAGGATCTCAATAACCTTCAATTCCTAAAATTTCAGAGAATCATCACCTTGGTTAAATGTCTCAAATATTTATGTTGTGAAAGAGCAGAGGGTGACAAGAATTCATTTCAGCTTTATGTCTGGATGGTACCTACACTTCACCAGTTTCTCATTGTGTGAAACTGAAATTCAAACACACACTTGCATAAACAAGCAAATCTTGCAACGTAGATGCTGCAAGAATTGGAGCTACTTTTTTTCCTCTGAAACACCAAAACAGGTCCTAGCACCAAAACTAAGATAAATTATGTGTAACTTCATTCTCGGTACCCAGCATTACACTTTTAAGCCAAGTCTAAGTTAAAACAAAACAAAACAAAACAAAACAACTAACTTGTGATCCTAGCCAATACAGAGAGGACAGTTACTACTATTTGCCACCTTGTCAGACACTTTAGAGATATAAAATTTAATTCATTAGGAGGAGTAAATATTTTGCTTTACGAAAACTTCTATGTCTGACAATCTGCTAAGTCTTGCAGTAGTCTTATAAGGCACTTATGAGCTTTCCTTACCCAAATTAGAAGCCAGAAGACCCACAAATTGTAAATAAAATCCTTATTAAAACCTGAGACAAAGATATTATTCCCTTTTATTTCAGTAGGAATTAAATTTGGATCAAGTTGATCTTAAGCAAGCCACTTATCTTCACTCTCAGCCAAGGCAATGAGAAAGTGAATTAAGAAGAATGATCTCAAGACATATGAATTTTAAAATGATGACTTGACACATGGGGTGTCTGAAATTAATCTTTTTCCTTGAGCTGGTAAGAGAGGAAATGAACATCACTGTGCCCGTACGTAAGCTTTGAAAGAGGTGGAGGTGGGACAAGTCAAAAATGGGATCTCACCAAAAAACAGATGTTGGGTCTGAGCAGAAATTTCCTGTGTGTTTTTTTAATTCCCAAATTTGCAGAGCAAGATCTGTAAAATCCTTTACAACATTTCCAGCTGTATTATAAAGTTCTAAACCACACAGTAATCCAAATATAGCATAAATCTATATCAACTAAAAAGTTCCTGTTATCTTTCCACTGTTTGCAATCCAATGGCACAAAGGAACTCAAACTTAGTGACTCCATTTAGGTCAAACTTACACTTTATTATCAGCCTCTTAACTTCTAACATCCTGTTTAGCACCTTTAACAAGCCAACTACTTGGCTTTTTCAGACATTCTGTCTTCAACATTTTATGCACCAACGTTCTTGAGCTCTTATTCTGCAGCATAAAGAATACCTGGCTGAAAAAACTGGCATGAGTCTACCGACTGGATCTTCTAAAGGGGAAACTCCCCTTGACTTCAAAGACAATTTTGGAAAGGCTCAGCACTGAACTCTCTCTACTCCAGTTAAATTCACTGGGAGTGTGTTTTTGTGTTTTATTTACTACCTTAAGTGTCAGCACAAACCAAATGTAATCAAGAAAAGTCATCAAGAAAAGATACAGCATGCCGGTACAAACCTAATGGTTTATAATCTCATTCTAATTTATAGTTATAGTAAACCTTTCTACTTTATAATCGTCTACTTACTTTCTTTTTTTAAATAACATTGCTTGCTTTACAACATTAAGGAAATGTTGCTTGGGAATCTGCAACAAATCAAAAATAGACCCCTTCTCATCAAGAAAAAGATCCATCTACTGAGTTCTGTATTGACAAGTCTTCTACATGTAGAGGAGTATGAAGGTCTGGAAATCAGGAATTTCCCAAAGTATCTTAGCGATCAGTTCTTTAGTCTTCAATTACATGAAAGACAACATAAAATCTAATTATCTTGGAAATTTAGGATTAAAACACAGAATAAAGTAAGAATGGCGGGGAAAGGAAAGAATTAAAAAAAAATTATACACGAACTTTGCTCCATGCAATTAATATACTTTATGCTGATTTCATTAAATTCCTTTAAATAACGTCATCCTTTTAAGCAAGAAACAACATAAAGTTCAGGACATGTAGCTTCTTTTTTTCTCTATTAAAAATACACTTTATATACAATTTTCAGCAGATAAAAAAAACTGAATGTAAATTATGATGTATTTATTGCATATTGCAATTGTCATAAGAAATGAATATATTTGAAATACTGATGGCAGCAAATTTTTATAATACTTCTTAAACTAAATAAATTAAATAAAAAAATGAAAATAATCTAAATAGTTATTTAATGACAGCCTGCAAATATGAATTTGTTCCTGGAACATAAAATTACTTGGAGATAAAAAGCACATGAAATATAGTATGTCTCGATCAGTTGCTATGAGGTATAGCTGAAAGATTAAAGTAAAACAGACATGCCTTCTTCTCCCAGGCAGCATAAAATCATATGCCTCATTTTTTACGCTGTAATTTGAATCAAGAATCAACCCTCAAATGCAAGAATTGATTAAGACAAATATATATAATTGTCATATGGGCTGTGTTTTTTGTTGTTATCCTTGTGTTATATCAAAAATAAATTTGAGAGGATTCTGGCATATGTTAAAACATGATAGTATCCTGCCAAATATAAACTATGAAATTAAAATTGCACAAGTAAGACACTTGTGTGCATTTCTTGATCCAAGAGTGTGATGCAGTGAGAAGATGAGGGAATCTTAGGCTGTGTGGTTTAGGTCTGGATATTTAGGCATGTAACATACAAATCACTGCAACCGAGGCAATGAAACAGAAGTTAGCTGTCAAAATTAGAGAATCCAAGCTCTTCTTCTTTATCATACAGATTTAGCATGCAGAATTTGTTCCTCTCCAGTTATAAAACTGACAATAATGTATGCTGTGCTTTCCACTGATAATATACTGAACAATTGTTAATAATTCTGCGTATTGCATCCCACATGACAGCCTAAATCTGTGACAAAAATCCTACAAGATAACATAGCACACATTACCTTATTTAGACAGATTTATGCCTTCTAGAGTCAGTCCCATCCAGCAGAGCAAGAGACTAGTTTAATTTTTGACTTCTTTTTGCTTTGCTTGTAGTAGATGTAGGCAGCCCTCACCAAACCATACAACTCCTAATATACTTCAAATATACCTCTTTGTTCACCTAGCTAGCGGTATATCAAAACACAATGGTCTAAGAGAAAGAATCTTACTACTTAGCTATGTTTAGCCGCTACCTTCTTGTAGAGTAGAATGCACTGATTTAAATTGGCAGGAGATCAGTATTCACACTGAAGCTGACACTCTGACCTTAACTAATTCCAAAGTACTGTAAGCCATGCAACATAATTAAAACCGGGATTTAGAATTGTCTATATTTCACATCATTTAAATATTTAGTCCTCTATTCCTTACTACATAAACTTTAAAATCCCTTTAAGAATCAAATAATTTTCACTACAGTGGAAACTGCATCACTAATCCTTCTTCTAAACTTAAATCATATGTGTTATTCAATTTATTATTTTGATTAGAAAGCTATTAAATAATGTCACCACTTGATACTTAGCTTTTAAGTTTCTACTCCGTTTTTAAAATATAGACAGATAACAAGTGTTTGTGCATGGCAACATATACTTTATTTTAAGCAGCTCTTCCATTGTCTTCTCTCCCTGTCTGCCCATCCACCAGGTCTTAACACTAGATAATGAACAAAACAGTCTTTTTACATTTCATCTCCATTTTCCTGACCCTTCCAATGCAGAACCTAACCCGTCCCAGCTGGAATTCAGCTTCTTGAAAGTGACTAACCAAACAAGACTCAGAGACAATCTTTTGCAATGGCACTAACATTTCCTTTTTTGACTGGAAATTTCTTATCTGATATATCTAAGGACTTAATCTGATTTTTTTAACAGCTGTACTGTACTGGCAGCTCTCAGTCCTTCTAGAATGATTGAGTATTCCCAGGTTCTTCTCTTCTTCAATCACTTCTAACTGATAATGTCAGCTTCTCATTTGGATTATTAGTCTCAAAGTATAGAATCATCCTGCATCCTTGAATTTCGCCTCAGTCTTCTCTACCCCTTCTTTAGCCATCCAGCTCTTCCCTGCTGTGTCCTTTTAGCATATTCCTAATGCATTTAAACTCAATTTTAACCTACATGAAAAGATAAGATTAAGTTGGATGCAAGATGAGGCCAATGTCAATCTCTCCTTCCAGCCAGAAGGTTTCCACTAAGCCAGAGGACAATGATCATCAGCAGATGAACAGCCAGCCTTTCTCCCTACTCCTCAGCCTGAGATTTTTACAAAACAGAACACAAAGTACATTACAAATTCCAGTCAAGTGCTCTGAGTCACCATCAGTAGCAACCTCCATCACTGTGGAAATCTCCCCAATTCTGCTACAACTACTGCCACCTCCTTTCTACACAGATCCTACTATGTTTTACAGTTCTGATATAAATCCATATCTTTAACACATTCTCATGTAGCCATAGGTCCTATTTAGTAAAATTAATCAGACCTTTAATAATAATTTAATCAGATGCATTAATAAAAACAGTATACACTGAGGTAATCCTAAGAGAATGAATAACTATGTTCCCTTTGTATAAAACATAAAATAGCATTTCTGAAGCAAACAAGATGAAGAAATTTAGAAAACTGAGTAAGATGAAGATACTACAACAGGAATGTGGTGTCCTATTGACTACTCAGCTGTCTGACAGCTTATGCAATACAGACTAGTCTAATTAAGAGTGAAATAGCTATTAGTAAATTCTACTAATAGATAGTAGAAAAATCTGATTACTTTCTCTTTAGCCATTATCCAAATTACCTCTCCTTCTCAATAATTTTGCTCTTCAATCAACCCTGCTTTGAAGTTAAATATAGTTGCAAAAATACTGCAAAATTGCTGGCTACATGAGAAAGGAAAATTTATATTTGGGGTTTTTTTCAAAGAAAACTTAATTATTTTACTTTTACAAGGACCCTAGTAGCAGCAGTCTAATAGCACCTAAATTTTACTTTCTGTTTAAAGGAACATCATCCTGAAAAACTCCTGAACATTTTCAACATGAAAATCAACTCCTTGTTTTCATCAAAGATGAAAGCACTAACTCATTTCTGGGAAACTGTTCTTATGCCTCAAGCCCTTTCCCCTATTTTATTTCCTGGTGTACCCATATAAATGTCATCACAGTGGTGCCCCTATAACTGTCTTGTAGTTAAACAAAACTGGTTAAAACAAAAAAAAAATCACTTTTTACAATGATTGAGCTAGTACGCTTTGTAGACCACATAAAGAGGAACACATTTTTTCTTGAGCAGTCTTGGTACAGAACACACTCAAGCATAAGGAAAAACTTCACAGAACCATCCATGTGAGAAAAATGGAAATTTGAACAGATTCATGTAAAGTGAAGAAACTTATTAAAATTATCTAATAAATATCAGAGCAAGGTATTAATAAATATCAAGCAATGCAGAATCAAATATTAAAACATTAACAGTGACCTAATTAGTGTTGACAGACTCTGTAGACTCTAAGACTTACAATCAGAAGGTAAGCAGCAAATTCTCATGTTTGCTGTTTACTGAGGAAGACATCTTTCTGCATCTTTGGGAAGAAAACCGATGATGAAAATGAAAGAACAGCACTGGAAAAATGAAGCAAAAGTTACAGGCATCAAAATATAGAAATCACTTTTTTTTTTCTTGATCTGTGATTTTCTGGGGAGATATTACTGCTTGTCTGTGACTTCAAATTCTCTCTGTTGCAAGCCCTTGAACTTTTCAGATGCTTTGATGTTTTTCAGATGTTTTCAGGTGTTTGACTGGGGGCACAAACTGACACAATGAAGTGGCACATCAAGATATTTTAAGGATTTTGTTTTAAACATTCCCATCTTTTGAAAGAAAATGACACACAAAAATATACCAAGAGCAAACTGGAGAGAATTATAGTGTTTTGCTTTATGCCTAATACATAAAAGTCCTTTCATTCTACAGTAAGAAAATGTTTTTGCACTTTTACAGAAAAGACTGAAGGAATTATGTCTGATTTCTTCTCCGAAGTTCAGTGCTGGATAGAGACTACTCTCAGGGAACTGTGGCAGCTGGAAATTTGATGGAGCTTACCTAAACAAAGCTCTGCGCTCACAACAGTATTTTTTTGTGGTTTGGCAAAGTTTGGATCTACATCTGCCACAGCATTGCTCTGGGTATTCCATAGATGTAGCTTCTGAGATATCAAGCCCAGAATATCTGAAGCAAAGTTACAATGCAGTGCTGCCAGCTTTCACAGCAATCAGAGCATTGTATTTTTCATGATTTCCCCACCTCTGATGTTACATTCTATCCAATAATTGAATTTCACTTCCAGATGGTGGAGAGAAATGGAAGATGTATCCCTGGAATATCTGAAGGGTGTAGGAAACAGGAAGAAAGACATAATGAGTAAGAAGTGCATTTTTTTAACACATGATATTTAAACCAATTTTGTTCAAGGGTTGGCTCATGTTCTGTGATGTTTGAAGCACTGAATGATTACTGGAGTTAAGACTCAAGAGAATGACAGCTGAAACACAATACGCTCCCAACAACATACGTTATAGCAAAGACAACGTCATGCTCAATTTCCTTCTTTGAGCTCTTCATACTGACATCTTCCTCCAAAGTCCTTCCATATTTATGGACCCTCTCCCTGAAAGCCACTGGTAACTTTCCCTTTCCTTCGCTTCTTTCTTTCCGAAACCATGATTAGCAGAGTCATGGCAGTTTTTTAGTCATTAGGGCAGTTTTTCATTTCACCGATCACCCACCCACATACCTCCTTATCTGACTCCCCACTATCTCCAGCCTCTCTCCACACCTGTGGAGACTACAGACAGGAGGGTCAGCAACCACCTCCACTCATCCCTCCATGACAACCCCATCATTTCTCAGAGCACCACGGCCAAAAGGAGGGTACAGCTGTCACAGAGGAACCCACAGCTCTGCCTCCGCGCCCTCAGGGCTGTGGTGACTTCCCACTTGAGAGCGCAGATGGGCCCACCACACTCCAGTTTGAGAGAGAGACTCCGGAGAGCAAGGGCGATACTGTGGCCTCGCCAAAATATGCGTCACCCTACAATTTCATGACTTTCTACACGGTGAGTTCTAACAGCTGAGTGGCAGCACAAATGAGCAGATTTTTTTTAACGCTGCCTCATCCTTGCCCCCAGCGATTTCCACCTACGAATCCACTACCAGCCAGATGGTTTAAAACCAGCCGCCTTCTGAAATATTTACCGGGAAAGGCCCGGCGCGGTGTGGGTCTGAGAGGCCACCTCAGGGCGGGGCGGGCCGGGGGCAGCAGGGACGCGGTACATGTGTGAGGGGCGAAGGGGCGGCATCGAGGGGGCGGTGGCGGCCCCCGGCCGGGCCCGGCCTCCCCCTGCTGGCGGCCGCGTTTCGCCGGGCCGGCACCATCCCATCCCTTCGCCCCCAGCCCGGCGATACCTGCCCGGCGTGCGGAGCCGCCGGCTCCCCGATCCACAGCTGCTCCTTGAGGAGGTGCTGGTAGCTAAGGCAGTGCTTCAGCGCGG
>VZRU01015662.1:688653-801897 GCA_013398155.1 Pedionomus torquatus | reverse complement strand
GGGGGCAAGGGGGCAGCCATCCGTCAGTGACTCTGCACACGCGGGGCAAACGGGGCCCAGCACACGCTTTGAACGCTTTTGGCGAAAGGCTTGAGGGGGAAAGAGAGGAGCGGGGAGAAGGGACCGGGCTGCTTGGAGCCCGCTCGCCCTGTTTGGGGTCCTGCAGCCGCGCAAAACCGTGCGGAATAAAACCTGCCCCGCTGACCCGACCGTTCCGCTGGCAGCGGGGCTTCTGACAGGGGCCGTCACGGCCGCGCTTGCCTTCATGCTTTTCATTTGTGTGGCAGAAACGCAGAACATAGCAAATGGAATACTTTCCAGGTTTTAACAGCTCGCTCAGAAGCAACAGGTTATGTTTTGTCATCTCCTTCAGCGTGCAGCGTGTCAGCCAACTTTCCAGACTACTCTCAAGTGAAATGCGTTGTTTCTGGATCATTCCTTTTCCGGGGTATCGGGGATTTTTTGTAAAATTAACCTTTCCCTCAGTCATTTTCTGCAAAAGATTATCAGGTTTACAGCCAAGTCCGTGCCAGTTCACTGAGAGACATGATGCTCTGAAAGCACCGTCTCTTTCTTTTGCTGTTTTGCCTTTCAGGCTCGTGGTTCTGTGCATCCAAACCTCTCCCTGTTTCCAAGTGCAATTATACACCAAAACTGAATGCTGGTTGATTGGCTGGGAACTTTTTGTTTTTCAAGGATAATGACATCTTTTCAGAAATAAAATATTAAAATAAAATTTTAAAATTTATTTTGAAATATCACTAGTGGGCATCTTTGCAATTTCAAATCTGGCCACAGAAAAGTGCCAGGGGGTTTCCCTACTGAGTGCAGTCTGAGGCAGCTAGTATTTTTTCTGCCTTCTTCCAGTAAAAAAATTGCTAATTCAAAATTTTTATATTTTTGCTGTTCAAAATTCCATCAAGTTTCCATTAAATGTGACTCTGGGTACTTGCTTTGATCTTTTCGCAGGTAAAGCTAGGGATGAAATATACAAAGGTTGGCCATGAAATCCAGCCTTTCTCTTTTGTCTCTCAGTGAGAAACAATTAATAAGTGATGTGGTACACATAAAGAAAAAAGCACTTTGTTGAGGTAAATAATTTTATTTGCATTTTTCTATACCTTTCACAGCCAGTTGGAAATATATTGAAAAATGCAATTGTGTGTATCTCTCTTAACTGCATGACATGTTCTCAAGTTACTCCAATACAGAAATCAATATTCCCTTTAATCATCTGTCTTACAAATACCTCTGTAATGAGGCTCATTGTAAACCTCTGCAGGTAGCTTAGCTGTCAAACTGCTATCTTCTCCATATTGGATCACTTCTAAGAGCCTTGTTTCTTTGTCGGTCACGGTTGTTAGAACCATAAAAACATTCTGCCGGAATTGAATGCCATTTTTGTAGGGCTTGAAGCTTCAGTGTTAGCTTAGGTCCAGGCTAAGTCCACTGCAGATGCTTTCTGACACAATCCTGCTTTAAGACTCAGAATGCCACCTAATATGCTGAGAAGGAGCATCTTTATCTGAAATCCCAGTATTGTTGGACAGAGAAAGAAAATATAACAGTGACACATTATAAAGTAATCATGAATCATCTGGATTCTCATGGAACAGTTTCTCATTTTTTCCTGTTGTACCTCTCATTCTCCATGAAATCACAATTTTTCTCACTTGCCAATTGAGCATTGATTTTTTAAACTACTGCTTTTAATTTAATATAAGCAGTTGTTTCAAAATCAGGAGATGTATAAATAAAAATATTTATCTGAAACTCCAATGTTTCTTGGAAGAGGGATGTTAAATCTAGCAGTGTGTGTTCAAAGCTGCAGAGCTAAACCAAATTGTTTTTCCTAAACAGGAGCCGTGTGGGATAACACAACACGAAAGCAATGCCAAGAAGAGCACATCTTGGGCAGGCATAATTATGCCCATACAGTTCTTTGCTTGCAGGGGCTAAAAAACTTACTTTGCTCAACTTTGTGACTTAGCATGAAGGTAGATCACATGCTGCTTAACTTTGTCTACTTTTGGTGGTAGTACTAACATAATTTACTGAGTGAAGCTTTTGCAAAATCATGTAAAGAATAATGGAGACTTCTGGCAGATCTGCCTGCAACAGCACACGGGCCTTTCGTGGTCTGGACCTTTATATGCCCTGTGCTGTTCCTTATTTTGATTCTGCATATCTTTTGTTCAACAATGGCATCTTGGAACAACTTCAGTTTACTAGAACACATGGAAGGACTCAGATGTGTTTAGTGCTACAGGATAGCGAGTAGAAATTGCACGGCTAGCTTTTGGCTTTCCATCTGTCTCTTAAAGCTATTTATCATTCTGATATCCCTCTGAATTTATCATTGTCATTGGCTTACACTCTGTTCTGGTCAAAGGTTTTAAAACGTTTATTAAAAGGAATGCTTTTCACTAGAATAAATAACCTCTCATAAAAGTAATGCCACCGAGCCTAGCAGATGGGGAGAACAGGCAAATTTGTGTAATGTGCAGAGAAACTTCAAATATCACCACGAGAGATGTTTCTGTACTCCTTATTGTTCCCATACAATTACACAGGTAGTTGGCAGTCAGGTCATTAGGAGTGGAAACATCAAGCTGTTGGACATCCTGCAGTGTGACACAAAACCTTGGCCAAGAAAGGCACGGTAAAAATCAGTTGATGGTTTACAAGCATCTAAAAGAAAATAAGAAAGTTGTTTAAAGAGTGATTTGATGACAGCGAGAAGGACGGAATCAGAAGCAAGGGAGCTATTCATACTGCTGATAATTTTAAGTGCCAAACTGGCAAGCAGCCAAGGTGCCTACTAGGCAGGGATCAAAGACACATATGGTGAGTCTCAAACAACAAATAAGCCATAGAATTCTGGCAAGCCTTGCAGGAATAATATGCTCCAGCCCTGACAAAGAAGATGAGGGCTAAAGAACAAACAACGGGGCTACCAATAGTGGATGATACCTCGGGGAAAGCAAAGCTTTCATCATTTCAGTTTTATTGGAGAAAAATGCAGATAACTTCTCACATATGGTAGGTCTGGTTGATCTAAATTGATGGGAAGTGTAACACAATGTTAAAAAAGATTCTTTACAGTTGTGGCAGTAAATCAGTGTTCCATTAGGAGCGGCATCATTCAGAGACGGCATTCTTCAGAGAGTTAGTAATAGAATTACTTTGCCAAAGTAAGATTACACGCCAGGTGATAGACACCTGGCATTTGAAACAGACGCAATCAAGAGGAAAGTCCAAGTTACGTCTTGCCAGATGTTGGATCCTGTTCTTTTCTAGTCTTTCACTAATTCAGTCAGATGGCAGGGTTTTTGCCAACTAGATGACAATGTAAAATACACAAAGAAATTGCAACATTTTAATTTTCTCATACTACTAGACAGCATTAAATAGGAAAAGAAGGAAATTTTGTGAGCTAAGACCTAGTTTCATAATCAACACACACCTATGCTCAAAGTCATAAAAGAAAGGGATATACTGTAAGGTAGATTATTCTATATTTATACAGGGCACTGTGTTTTACACTGGTAAGAATGGTACTCTGCAGCCCTTTGGGTGATCTCCAAAGTGCCAGCATTACACAGGTACATATAATTGTCACCAGGAATAAAAAAATTGTCACAAGGATTGTAGCAGGAAGTGCTTACTTACGGATAACATTTTCCATTTGATAAATTTTCATACCTGAAAGAAATATGGATAAACCAAATGCATCCCTCGTCTGACTTGACCTTTTAAACTGCAAGTTCTTCCTCTTGGTGACCTGATCTACAACTTGGCATTATCAAGAGAAACAATAAACCAATTCCTGAATAGATTTTCAAGGTGCTATTATAATATTTAAGAAAATATTTTCTTTTAAGAGCAAACATTTTGTCTACCATTACATAGACTGTGTTTCCATCTCTGTCTTTCACATAAATGCAGTTAGTATCTTCTCCTCTCCAACTAGTCTTTTCTGCCATTAAATACTGATGTGATTTCTTATATGGATTATAAAGTTCAATGTGCAGTAACCTCTGTTTTCCTTCCTCCCTTTATGTTACTAAGAGCCAAGAAAACAACATTGATTGTCAATGGGCCCAGTTTTCTTGCTCTTCCAGCAAGTAATTGCTTTATATCACACAGTACAAACAGAAACTATTAATCATCCTTGGGAAGTATTTATTGAATAAGGAGGTACTGGGACAATTTTCATGCTATATCCGTTTCTTCTCAAGTTGAGAGCATTTATCAGAGTTTAGCCAAAACATCACAAAATAACCACCTGGCAAGTGTACCTGTACTGCACTCTGGGGATAGTGCTTTCCAAACAGGAAAGAAAGTTAAAAGACCTGCATCTTTCCTCTGTTTTCTTAGGGAGCAATTTTGATGTATTTTAAACATGTACTTTAGTATCAAATGAACAATATTCTAATGTATGCCTTTGTCTCCCTGCTGACTGTATGGAAACAATGGTGGCTGCTCGGGTGTATATATATTTACTCTAATGAGTCCCATGCCAGCTGACATTACTAAATCCTTTACGTTGTCACTGCATTCAACTCTATACCTGATTTCCACCTCTCCAGACAACGAAAGTCTCAAACCAGTATACTTAGCGATCTTGTTGCTGGCTTCAGAGAAAAGATCACGAAGGAAGCGAGAAGGGGACTGAAAGGGAAGGCAGAAATGAAATTCAATCTACAAGTATGAATATATAATCTCATTGTATACTACAGAAAAACTTTATCTGTTAAAGGTTGTGTGATAATAGCTTTCAGGCAGGTAGGTGAGGAGATAACTAGAGAGTGTGTCCCTCCAGCAGTGTAGGATGCAACTTCAGCAGTAAGGGGAGGGAAAAAAAGTAGAATGGAAGTGTTTCCAGGAAGCTCAGGTAGGCCAAGGAACTGTGTATTCAAGTGTTTCTGGGAAGCTCAGGTAGTCCAAGGAACTGTGTATTCAGGCAATGAAATCATGAGAGGAATAGAGATTGATTAGTTGCTGTCTTGCTGGTTGAAGATTGCATTACAAACCCTAGGATTTAATATAGTAATGTCTAATATGCTAATACCAAATATGCAATTTCTCTATTTCAAATTTTCTAGCAAGTGAAAATGAATTAGACAATATCTAATAAAGCACAAATAAACATAGATGATATGAATCCAGAGGTTAGATTTCTCTGTTCTTTTTGGTTTTATTCTTATAATTACTAAGTTAATGGATGAAAAATATTTCATGGACATACCAGAATAACTGTTAATTCTTTTTAGGCATTTGCCACATAATCCTGTAAAAATTACTTGGGATACTCAACTGCTGTGTCCCTGATATTAAATTGTTCCAGGGCAATAGTAACAGTTTAAATTCTAGTGACCTGTCTGTCACTAGAATTTTTCTGTTTCACCAACATTATTCAACCTAGAGCCAAAAATAAATGGAAAAGTCTTCTGATGCATTAAAACTTATTTTGGCAACCAAACAGTGAAAAAGATGGAGGTATTACTGAACAGACAAAGCGAAGTTTATATTTGCACATAAAGGATGTGCTTGCCAAGGTAGTCTGTTTGTGTTTATTATGGCAGTTTGATGTTTTTCAATTTGCTTCATACCATTTTGCCTAAACAATGCATAATTAAAACCCATATCCACAATAACTGAATGCAGTTGTTAAATTATCAACATAGCAAAAAACTTTTGGACAATATACTGCTAAATAATGAAAAATAAATTGAAATAGTGTGTAATGTGGAATAAAAACAAATATCACATGCACCATAATACAAAGTAATCTGAGATCATCAAGTAAATGTGTGCATCATTTATTTCTTCCATCTCTGTTTGTATTTAACTCCAGAGTCAGATTGCAGTTTTCAGCTGTGTCCTGTGATCTAAAATCCTCATTGGTAGCATGCATAAGTTAGGACAAAGGATTGTGTTTTTTGGCTTCAATAGCAAAGACTGAACCAGGCAAATGAATACTGTGACTCTAGAGGAAAGGCTGACATAGGAAATACTGGAATGGTATTGACTTTCAGAGATTCCCTTTCCAGCGTAATGGTAACACCACCACAATAAACTTGGAAAAACTCTAGGTTTTTTTACATCTTCTTTCTCTATCTTCATTGCTTATACAAGAAGTAATCACATAACAATTAATGTGCATAACTTCATGTTACAGTTGCGGTAGTAAGCACTTTCTCGAGTCCATAGCACCTCAAACAAAAAATATATCTGTAAGCTTCATCTGGGACAGGGCCGGGGGACGGGGGGGGGGGAGGGGATGGGGGAAAATAACAACAATACCTTTAAATTAAAATACTGATGCCATATTGTGAAGCAGAACACGTTACTGTTGTTGCCCTTAGGTACCCACAGTGTTGGTTAAGCAGTGTTCTGTGGAAGAGAGCAATATTGTTCATCATAACAAGTTTTTTGCAGTTTCAACCGTTCCACACTACCCCTAGTGATTTCTTTCCCCAATTTTAAACACAGTTCACCTCCAAAGCAGTTTGTTTCACTTAGTAGCTGCAGGTTTTAATGTCTGTGTGTCAGCTCATAGAATTATGTGACAATATGAGACTCAGCCATTTTCTTTAAAAAATTACCAATTTTCTTATCTTTCTGATTGCAAAGAATGGCTTTAAAATGTGACAGTGTATTCCTAGTACAAGAGGGTATTGGTTTTGTCTCATGTGGAATTAATTTTTTTAATTACGGCTCTTATGGTGCTATGTTTTAGATTTGTGATGAAAATGATGATAACGCACCTATGTTTTAGTTGACCAGTGCCAAAGCCCTCTTGTGTTTCTCACCTTGTCCGCCCAGCGAGTAGGCTGGGGGTGGGCAAGTAGTCAGGAGGGGACACAGCTGGGACAGGTGACCAAAGGAACATTCCATACCGTATGATGTCATGGTCAACAATAAAAGCTGGGGGAAAGAAGGAAGAAGCAGAGTTCTGGCATTTCTCTTCCCAAGTAACACAATGAAGCCCTGTTTTGCTGGAAATGTCTAAACGCCTGCCTGCTGATGGGAAGCACTGAGGTAATTCCTTATTTTGCCTTGTTGCACACACAGCTTTGCTCTATCTATTTAACTGTCTTTGCCTTACCTGAGTTTTCACACATTTACACTTGTGATTCTGTCCCCCACTCGTGGGTAGTGAGCGAGTGACTGCATAGGGCTGAGCTGCCTACTATGGGGTAACCCACAACAAACAGATAGAGCAGTCTGTCTGCATGAGACTGCGGAGAATTAAAATAGGTATCGCAGCATTAGTCAAACCTCCTCCTTCAGTCATTTAAATGAGGCATTGGAGCATTTATGAGCCTTTAGAGAGATTTAGGCTGCCGAAACTGCATTTTTCTGCAGAGTCAGTGGAGAGAGCTGGGTGTCCTCATCACCCTCAGGGTGTTATTTGGAGCAGCTTAGCTCCAGATTTGCTTTTCCACTGCCATGTAGGAAGCTTAGGTGTCCCTTCCAGGCGGTGCAGCATGTCCACATGTTGAACAGGTAGCCCCTGAAGTTTGGCCAGTAGGAAACATCAAGCACAGAGGAATAGCCATGAAGTTCCTGGCTCAGAGTTTGGGAAGCCTTCAGAGTATTTAGCCCACACTTCCCATTTCCTAGGAGAGAATCCTAGATGCCAAACCAAATGTTGACACTGGATCACTGTACAGCCAAGAATTTGAGTAATAAGGAATTAAAAACAATGCATAGAATATTTAATTAAGTTCTATAGTAATACATTAGTGTTACAGTTCTGACTTTTCTTTGACCTTTAAGAATGGCTGGTCCTAGTACAGAGAGATGCTTGAAGATCTATAGTTTCGCTTGAGGACAACAGGTAAATAGGATTTTGGACATAAAAGTATTCCTTATTATCTTTGCAAATTTTTTCTCCCACTGGCATCTTCAGAAATTCTAGTAAAATTTTTGAGGTGTTTCATACCATGTTAAGGACCATAATTTGACCCAATGCTTCAATCATCATAATTGTAATTCAGGGCTGAAGGAAAGAGCTAACGAAGATGTGAGGTACTGTAGTGTTAATAGAGGTAGTTAGAATTCTTATACTCCTCTTTCAGTGGGCCTTTTGAGGAAAACGAGAGAAGGGGAACAGGTCACCATGGAGCACCAGACGACCCTAGACAGATAGGAGAGGCAGCATTGTAGCCACAGAGGCGGTAGGACTGCTCCAGTGCATGATAGCCAGGAAGGGAAACTTTAACTTTCTTTTGCAGTTGGTCCCAGAGAGACTTTGGCTCTTCAGCCTCATTAACATCCATTTCCTGTTCCTTGGCACAGTGTTGTCACCACACATGTTCATGAGACAATGAACTTATGTTCCCATTGTAAACACAGTGGTGCTTACCCATGGTACATCTGTGCCTGAAGTAGTGACCACTATATTTAAGCTGCCAAAGGTATATACAACTTTTTTTTAAAAGCACAGACATCTCCATGTCTTGCAGCAAGAATTTGGAACTTAGCAGCAGTATATCCTGGAGTTAGGAATATGCCATCTGTTGTCCTGGTTAATATCAATTTAATTTCTAAAATGTAGAAAAAAATGTAATTTTCTAGCTATGTTTTGCTCCTTTATGTTTGCCAGGGGCTAATAGCTAAGCCATTTAATAGTCTAGTCACTCTGAGCACATTTTGCTCCAGCATGGGAAAACAACACTGAAACTACATCTGGAGGCCACACAATTCAATTCCTGCCACCATTCCACAGCAAACACTCTCAAAGAGCAAAAGTTAGTGAGACACTGAAGAAGAGTTCTGGAATGAAAATAAAACTTCATCCTTTAGGGTTTCAGACACTCTCGATGTATTAGGGTTTAGGATGAGACCGCCTTAGTAGAGAAATAATCCAACATCTGTCTGCCGTAAGGGCTTTTTGCACCTTTGTGTTAAAAATCTGGTCCTGGCTGTCATCACTGACAGGATGCTGCGCTTCATAGATTTCACGTCTGATTTGTATGTTTCTTATAGTATGGATAGAAAGTTCACAGAATGCTAATTCATGGAATTGTAGTTCTAAAAGAGCTTGATTGTACCTGTGGACTATTTTGTTTCTACTAAAACAAATATTTCCAGCAAGAGATCATTCAGCTAAGGTGTGTAAGATGTTAGTTATGAACATACAAAAATATGATGGTACTTGCATGTTTGTCTTGAGCTTGACTGTATCCAGATGCAAACTAAAACATGGTTACTATCCCAACTTATCAAAATGACAAAAGAGAACAGAAATATGGGAAGGGAAAGGCAATCAGAAAAATAACCAGCTTTTTAAAGCCTTTGGTTGACAAAAATGATACAAAATAGCAGCCCTATTTCTTTCAGAGAGAAACAGATAGGAAAGTGCAGTAGGCAGAGTATGCAATCTCTTGCTGTTCTGTTTATGTCATGACTAGATTTTATTAATTAGCATGTTAAATATGAAGAAGTGGCTGTATTGCTGAAAATGTTTTAAGAAAACCAAGGAATAATCTCTGTTTGTCATGGTTAGATGGCTTTTGAACAGTGATACTGTACAAAGGGAATAAGATGAGCCCTTCTTAAACAGAAGGGAGATCAAAGTCATGTCCTAGCAGCAGATGAATAAGTAGGATCTGCAAAGTTTGTTGTAAAATTCTAACCAGAAGGAACAAAATTTCAACATGGATGAAGGCTACATCCATAGAAGAGCTAGATGGAAAAGACAAAAACAGTTGAAATGTCTGTTCTGCTGGAAAATGTGAAGCAGTCAGCCAAATTAAGGAGTAGATTCACTGCATGATGAATAATTCACCACCCTTATTCTTACTAGTCTTCTAGTCTGCCCAGGCAGATTTGGGATCCTTCTGTGGAAGCATAGAAGCCTAAGTGGTCTGTCAGGGGTGGTAATTATTGTATTCTCTTCAAAATGTGGTTTGTCAGGAATGTACTGTCATGAATTATTGTGCAGCTGGTGCTATATACAGACATGGAATACAAGAATTAATTAAAGCATTAAACTAATATGAATTTTTTACTGCCAATGGGTCTTAGCAATCTGTGAATAACACCAATTATTTGAGCTTTTCAAAGTGCAAATCAAAGTGAGAGTGAATGAAGTCAATCATTGATGAAATGCACATTCAAGATTAACTGGGTATCATTGGAATAAATGGCTTATTATACTACATACGACATAAGCAAAACAAAAATGGAGACCTAGAAAAGAAGGTGTTTGAGTGATATCTTTATGAAAAACAATTTGTATATCTTGCTTAAATAGAATGTGTAGCTATCCTGAAAGAAAAAAGGGAGGGGACTATAATTGAAAACATATTTCCTGAGGAATGATATTTGAAAACAGTGATTCAGCTTTAAAAACAAACTTCAAATTATATTCCCATACCATTAAGAAAGCAAATGATTCCTTTGATTCTTAACACATGTCATCGTGACAAATCAGAAAAGTATGACTTTTCAACCAAGGTTAAAATTGAGTATGTCACATTTTTTTCTCTTATATCATAAAAACAAGGATGAATTTCATGGCAGGCAGAACATTTCAAACTGATAAAAATATTCATATTTCAGTACACATTTAGCCAATTCTTAACTAGGATGTATTATTATCGCTGTATAAGATATCATGGAAGCTAAAAGCTTAGCAGACTTCTAAGGAGGACTAGTGTCCATAGGCGTGAGAAGATAGCTATAAAGGCTAAAAACTATAACAAGTATTTACTCAGTTGACACTAGGAAGAATTAGAGAAATATATTTAAATATTCACCACTGTCTGATTTCTTATAATAACCAATGGATCACAGATCCTGTGAGAGGTTACTTGTACCTTACAACTCATGTAATTGTCTCTTAATAAGTACATAAAGAGGTATCTCAATACTTAACTCTGATATAAACAAAATATATTGTGTGCACCAATATGTGACGTTATGTTTTTAATATGAATACAAATCAGCTCCTAATTTTAAAGGAAGACTTAATTGCTTCCTTTTATAGTGCCATAACTGAGCCTTTCCATCTCTATCCCTAGAAAATATAAGGCCATGTACAATAGCTGAAAAGACAGTAACCATAATGTGAACAACACTTACTTAGCTGTGATTTCATAATTAGTAGCATGTCACCTAGCAACAGCAATATAGGGGCATGAGGGATGATGTTAGAAGATAGTAAAGTTGATGGATGTGTAAAGTGATGTGGCTGTGGTGAAATCAACTTTCTCCTAAAAAGACTGCCTAGCAGTAACTACATAAATAATATCTGGGCAACAAGGGCGAACTGACTTGGCAACATGCAAGATATGACCCTTGACTTTGATAGCAGTTCATCTTTTCTAGGGAGACTGTGGGATAAGTAAGCAGAACATCCTATTTGTGGTGTCAGCATGCTGCAGAAGGAAGAGAACTGGCAGGCAGCTGCCTAGCTCCTGTTCTTAAGCCATTACTGGTGCACTGATCTGTACAGAGATGTACCATCAAAGTCTGTTGTCCTGACATGTGCTGCAAAATGTAATTGCAATTCAGAAGAAACTATCGTGGCTTTAGAAGTAGAATTAGGATTTGCCCCAAGGGAGAAAAAGCACTTTATTTTCATCATACAGTAGGAAATCCTTGTGTAATGACAAAGTATTTGGCCTTTATGCGGGTGTTGCATGTAAGGTGTGTAGGAAGACAAGTTGCCAGATGTTCACTTTTGCTCTTAACCTGGCCTACCCCAATATGTCCTCATCATAATAGATGCAAAGCTCACCTTTCTATAAAGCTCACTACACTGTCACCCATACTTCCTCACCACTGATTTAAGAGCAGTCATAGCATTTAACACAGGAGTTTCCTACGTGAAGCTTCTTCTGCCATGGAAGGCTCAAATGTATCTTAAAATTATATCAGTGAACCCCTCCACCCCATATCTACCCTGGGATTTTTTACTGCTGCCTATTACTGTGGTGTGTGAATGCTTGCTATATAGAATCAGTAACAGCAGCAATGTCTCTACTTTGAAAAAAAAAATAACTCCCTTTTACTGGAGTTTGTTCTTGAGATACAAGATTTTAGTCATTAATTTTTGTTTATATGGATATATACTCAAATACTAACACTAGAAGCACTGCTATGGCTGTGATGATCTAAGAATATGCACAAGACGTTTGTGGGCAGATGCAATATAGTTTGTGGGTTTAATCAGTATATTTTGGGGAAAAAAAAAAAACACCAGATAATCCCTTGGGCACATTAATCCTTCCTAAATGCATCAATTTTTTTGCTACAGGGATGAGGAAGTTGACTAGTTGAGAGATCTGGGGTTTTTATGAGGACAAGTCAGGGTTGTGAATATTGTTCTATAGCAGTAAAGTTTCTTCAAAGAAGGGTTTTGTTAGTGGAGGGGGAAGTTTAATGCTAGGAAAAAAGAAAAAGAAATCTGTTTTGTCTAGTTTTACTAGATTATCTGGTAAGACAAACAGAAAACTTGGTTCTCTGGAATATGATCCTATAGATTTCCATGTGTTCCTGTTAATTTAATGCCTTGTATGTACTTTTACAGCTGGATTCATGAGCTGAAGCTGTTAAATTTAATTTTTAGCAAGCTAAATAGCTTATGGTCTAGTTTTATTATTCATATTTCTGAACCTTAAGCAATAAGACATTGCCTGTAGGGATGTGTTAAACCAACACATGACTAATCCACCCCACGAGAGCATGAGTAAGGGAGGGGCCGTATATCCACAGCTGATCCCCAATGACTTTTTCTCATTATTCCTGCAGACAAAATAGTATCATTTTAAAATTAGTCCAATAAGTGAGAATAAAGCTTGGTGACTAACCTGATGAACTGTTTAAAAAATTTAATAAAGGAAAACAAGACTGAATGATAAAGTGAGCTGGAAGGAGTCTTCTTGGTATCATTCTTCACCTTTGACAGACTCACCTGCTGTGAAAGGAGATAAAGGACATTACCCACTGACATGTAAACATTTTAGACCCTGATCTGCAAGTCACAGAGTGTAGAAATAGGTCTGAGGTGGGCCTTGCTATCCAATGGGAATCTATACTAAATCATTCTGGAGTTTTGCAGACACATACTGTTTTGGATACATATATTAATCTTAATAATAGAGTATATTTTCTCAAATGAAGCACCAGTCTTCCTTTAAAGCAATCATTCTCTTTTATATTTAAACTCTACTGATGTATTTCTCAGCAAAACACCAGTTATGCATATTTTCCTCATGAAAAATGACAGGCAAAGTGCAGTTCTGTGATTTGATGTATGATTTATGCTCCAGATTGCAACTGCTTTCAATTTGATGCATTTTGTTTAGGGGAAAGTCACCGTATGGTTGAAACCTCCCTCGCATCGGACAAGTACTTCAGAGATTTGCTGCGCGAGTTTGACAGAGCTCAGCACATTTGGCAGCCTTCGCTCTGGAGAGGCTCAGGCCTGTAATAATCCTGGTGTGGCAGATCAGAAACAAAGTGCAATGGGAAAGCAATCCAGAGATGGTTGCTCAGCACATGTCTGCAATATATTTCTTTTTACCAAGGTGCAGCCAGTCATGCAATATTGTAAACTGGCCTCTTACTGTGAAGCAAGAGCGACAAACCTGAAAACAGCAAACCACCATAACATGTGAACAGTATAAAATTGATACCAAGTCTGAAAAGTGTATGTTTAATGTTAGCATAATGAAATGCAACTGTATGACTGTGCTGCTTAAGGACTCTGTTTTGTGAGGTGCTGAGCACTTTTAACTTAAGACACGTAATATTTTAAAATGAGGAGCTGTACAAGGCAAAAAGAAAGGCATTTCATTATGTCGTCAGGCCTGATTACTCAAAATAACAGTGCTTGAGTGAATACCCCAATATCCTATATGCCGACTTTATATGGACGCTATTGAAACTTAAAAGCCTTGAGTCCATAGGTCCCTCAGCACTTCCAGTGTCTGAGCAGATTCAGTGTTATTACCATTTTGTTCTATGGAACAACGTTATGCTACGCTAAAAAAGCATGTCACCTTGTTTAATGTAAATTTAGAAATTTAGCAGTTCCTACATAGAGAGGATAGCTATTGATCCCAACTGGATTTTATTAACATATGGGTTGAAGGATAATGCATAATGCGTATTAATAATGTATGTTAGGTCAGAAGAAATAGTTCCTCTCTGTATCTGTGAAAATGTACTAGATTAGGATTTCCAGTAGTATATTTTCCAGGGAGAAAATTTGCACACATGCCTGCATGCACACACACATACATACATGCTGAGATGTATCTTTTATTATTAATACTGAGACATGAACTTGCACAGCATTCACATATATTCACATATATTTCTGCCAGTATTTAAATGTTGATTTATGTATGTCTACTATCTCTAAATTACACACAGGGTTTACTCTTGAAAGCAATACCAGACATAACTAGTGAACCATCTTTTATAAATATTTGCAAAGAACAGTTTCCATTTTGGCTTCTTCACAACTAGTTCATCTGGGCAGTGATTCGGGTTCATAAACATAGATGCCTGATACCTTTAAGCACTGTAGTTAATGCGACATTTGTGTGAGGCTAGCAGATGCCAAATAAGAGATGACACATGTCTTGTATGGGATTGGCAGCAGGGGACTGACCTGTGCCTTTCTAGAATGGCTGCGCATCTGCTACAATTGCCTAACAAGTAATTTAAGGTTAACATAATGATAAGAAGCTTCAGGCTCTCTGAAATTTAAGATCTGTCTCATGCTCTGTTAGAACAGCTTCTGGTTTTATATTCTAATGATCAAAACAGAAAGGAAAGAAAGGGCATTCATATACATCTTAGTTATTCATCTATACATTTTGCATAATGCAGCAAGGTAAAGTAGCTTTTCTGTCTTGATTTCATGCTTCCATGTGGCAGTGTCAAAATCTATAAACTCATAAATGTTTGATCTTCTTATTCTGAGAATGGTTTCCAATGTTTTTGTTTCCACAAAATTAATGATGTTGTTCTTTTGAAATGATACATTCTGGGCCAGACAACTACCATGTTGCTACAGTGAGAAGTGATTTTGTTGCCTCCCAGGAGCATCAAAAAGAAACAAAAATATAATTTTCCTAATTAAATAGATAAACCATAAAAATATTAAACCTATATTTTTATATTTTTCCTCCACTATTTATATTTTGGACAGGTATTTTATTTTTATTATTTTCACAATGAAGTACATCTAAAATACTGAATTTATCCATGACTTTGAAAGCCCAAATATGAATTGCAGCATACACAGCAGCAGGCAGTTTAGAAAACCAGCCTTTTTAAACATTTCAGAATGGCTGGAAATATCATCTGCCAAAAACACATGGAACACCTCTTAAACAGATGCGGAACAGTATGCTACAAAGGACATTGAATTCAAGTGCCCTTTAAAACAGTTATCCAGCTTTAAATACAAGCTGCAGTGAAAGCCAAAAGACATTCATGAGACTGAAACACCACAGCTTGGACTTCCTCAGACTGTGGTGAAGAAAAAGCTGGATTGTAAAAAGTCATGAGCTGAGCTTCCATTGACCTTTGCTCTGCCTTCTTAACTCTGAAGAGCACAGTCCTTCAGGACTGTAGATAACCATAATCATGCTTCAAGAAGAGATATTCCAGATTCAGCATACCTGCTAATGTGCTTATAAGTAGCAGAGGGGAAAAAAAATCAAATCCTCAAACTTGACATGTTTCTGCTGGGTAATTAACTACAATAAAGTGGTTTTGGGCTAACATTTCTTTCTGATAACAGAATTTTAAATTCCTTTTTTTTCAAACTCAGTGCTAGTTGCTTTTTTCAGTGGGTGTTCTCCTGTATTGGTTTCACTGAAAAACTACAGGAGGCTTAAAGATGGAAACTCATTTTGGCAGTCCAGGGTCTTTACTGTAGTTTGAGAGCAGAGTTGTTTTTTGTAGAGTTCACGTTGGAAGGAAGAGGAATAACATGCTCCATTTATAACCCCTTCTCCTTTTCCTTTCTTCTTTGCACTTTTCCAGTCACCAGTTGAAAGAAACTTGGGTATGACCTACCCAAGCTATACCCACTCTTGAATTATTGTATTTCCTGCTGATTCTTATGAGCAACAGTGGGAACAAACCTGTTATCATGATCTCAAATGACCTACCTAAGCAATACCTTCTGCTGTAACTAAAGATTTGCAGAAAACCAAGAAAAATGTATTAAGTACTACTTTGTTCTAGCTTTATTGTTGATATATCAGGTGCAAAATGAAGTCTCATATATAATTATCTATGTCATGTATATGAAAGAGAAAGACTGCAACTTGAATGCATGCAACATAAAGCTTACCAACCTATGTGATCATTGCAAATGAAAAGGCAACCATCCAGTGACTTTCAAAAGCATAATCTACTAATTTTTTTAAATCCCTGTCTTTCACAGCTCAGACAGTTAAGAGCTGGACATAACTTCTTCCTGTAACAATCAGTTTCCAGCTGTTGGGATTTGCACTGTGCCCACACCAGTGAATCTCTGCAAAGCACTAGTGAGCAAGGTGTGGGGGCCACCTTTCTGCTGAGGGAAGGCAGCAGTAAGGGTAGCTGGTAAGTGATTAAGTCAGGAGAGAAGAATTTTCTCACCTTCAGCAGGTAAGAAATACAAGTCAGAGAATAAGGGAACTGAATGCTTTTCATAAGGAAAGAGTCACTGAAGGCTTTGATATCTCCCAGTGGCATGAAATGAAGATAAGAGAGAAGGTCAGAGAGCTGGGAGTAGGTGACTTATTTCAAAAGAGCTAGAAAGCAAGAATCCCACTGGAGTGAATGTGAGCCACAAATATGAACATTACATTTATTTTTCTCGGGCACAAGAAATATTTTGAGACACTTTGGAGAATACACTAGTCAGAAAATACAAGTAAGAAGCGGTTACAGGAAGAAAGTGAGAGGAGTTTCCTCCACATGGAACAAGCACTGGAGCAGCACTCAGTCCTGTGAATTCACGCCCCTTACAAATAACTCTGTTGAAGTTAATGCCTCCAGGGAAGCCATAGACTTCAGTTACCACCTGAATGTGGTGTTGCGGGAGGAAAGGGGTGTTCTCAAGGTTGGGGCCAGTTGTGTTTATTTAGTAAGCAGGAGGGTCCAGACATTTTAAGATTTTGAACTGTGGAAAGATAGGAAGAGGCACCGTCTCAAAAAGAATCCATTCACAATATACATCTCATGTCAGAACATAGTAAAACTGGGTTTGTTTCCCTACCAAGTTAGCAAAGGGACAAGCTGTCAACATGCATCAGTCAAGAATTACAAGTATATTTTCTAATTTTCCAGAAACAGGAACTTAAATGAAACTATTCTGACTTTTTCCTAAGGGTGGAGAGTGAGAAGGTTGTGCAAATTTTGTTTTGTTCTAAGATTGTTACCAAGAATGCAGGCAGATCTTTTAAAGTGTTCATGGAATCCAGAGAATTGCCTATATTTTTTCTCTAAAAATACTGCAAAGATAAGATGGAGGTATTCCCTTTTCTGTCCTCCCCAGTGCTACACCTTCCTTAAATTATGTCACTATGCTTGTGAAAGGCTTACTTCATGGTTAGAGAGGGAGGATCTGAAGCAACGATAGGTGAAGGCAAGCTCAATACTCAAAGGAAGTGATAACAGTGTCTGCTTTTAACATTCCTCAGCATCCTCTCTTTCCTTGAACTGAGGCCCCCAGGTACTTAATATAGCAAAGTTGTTCTCTTCCTGTAAGCTAAGTCTAAGTGTTTGATTGCTTCACCATACTGAAGGCAAAATACATACTTTGAAGAAAGCACAGTTCATATTTTAAGGTATTTCATCACTCAAAACCACAGATGGCCAATACCAAACAAGCAATCAAGAGACTAAGGACTGTCAACAAAGAACACTTCTTTACATCATAGAATCAGACACATTTGCACTCAATTAACACTTTGCTTAAAAATAGACAAAGATAAGCCCTAAAGAGTGTGGCGCCCCACAATCCTATCATTATATATACAATAGCAATGCATAGCAGTAGTTATCATTATGCCTTACCACTCCATTTGCTATAACAACAAAAACATCCACTATCAATTCCTTATCGTGTTTTGGATATACTTGAAGATATTATCGTAAAGCTGTCTCCATGATATGGTCAAAGGGATGATAATCTAGTTTGCCTTAAAAGTGAAATTTATATAATTGTATTCTCTTTTATTTAAATTCCTTACTTAGCACTGATTAAACATAAGCTTCTGTCATGTATGGGTGGCAAAGATGACTTTATGACACTTTTAGTGTTCTTGAGGTTCAGCAGGAATTATTTTGACTGTGGTAGAAGTTACCTCTGCTTCAAAATTATACAAATCTGTGTGTAGATGCAGGGATCAGTGGAGTGCATGAATGCTCTGGACTATCACCTCTTCAGCGAAACCCCACTTCTTTTTCATGGCTAAAAGTCAGTTGGTGCACAGCTTTTCAGTACTTTTCCACCACCATGACATGACATAGGGGTTCATGCACAGAGGAGAATTTAAATCTGCAGAGATCAGTGAGTCCAGCAGCTGTTTTGCAGCACCTGAACAGTGCAAAGCAGAGACAATTTGGCTGAGAAGAAAACTCGTGTTATACCAGGTCACAATTCACTAAAGTGTTCGGCCTTACCTCAGACATTTCCATCTGCAAAGCTGTATCTGGAGAAGGCATACAACATTTACAGAGCACTCAACAAAAGAGTAAACTTTGTCATTTTCCATAGCAGCTTTTTAGTGAAGAAAAACACTTGTAGAACAACAGTAATAACTTTCTTTTTACAGAAGTCTAGTTCACTAGAGATGATTCCCACATGGAGAAGAAATGCCTCAGACTTTTTTCAGCATTTACTTGGCACTTGGGACCTATTTATTACTTCATATACTTGGATGTAATGGCAGTTAACACACAGTTATGATGGGGAAGTGATGTAGTATTCTAAAAGATACAAATTGCAGTACATATTAAACTATAATTTGCTGCCAGTCTTGGGTCCTTTGGCTTTTTTAGGACTGCAGGGCCTCTCCAGGAGAAGCGTGGTGGACATGAGCTATATTAGCTCTTAGTTAAACCCAGTGCTGCAAGCCAGCTCACTGGGGAAATAATGTCAGCGTCTCTGTTCTTTTCTCTCTACACTTCCCTGATGTTATGGAGAAGGTGTGTATAAATAATTGCAGTTTTTTGTAAAGACCAAGTGTGCAATACCCGGCTTCCATGGTCACCTTACAAATAGGTTGTCTACAACATTTGCATTTGTTGCAACACATTCTCTAAGTCCTTATAGTTTTACCAATTATAGTAGAAGTACAGGAAAAAAAATCACATTTTATAAAACTGAGTGCATGATTAGGACACTTGATTCAATTGTGTCTGCATTCAGTTGTCTCCAGTGCTAGACGCATGAGCTCCGGTGGCAGCCTGTGCAGACTTAGCCAATGCAGTCCACAGAGCTGGAAAACCTGTTCCCAGGGCCAGGCACAAAGTGAATTCAATCACTCTCTAGGCTGGGGCGATTAGATAACCGCTATCACAGGAGCTTCAACACCCTTTTTGGGATTCAATTGTTTCAGCTTAACATGCATTCTTACAAAAACACCTTGCCATTTGGGATGCACCGGTCCCCTGGCTGCTGGTCTAGAGGAGTATAAGTCTCCAGCAAGCCCTTGATATCTGTCAGGCCAACTGCAGACATCTTGGACACCCCAGATCACCTCAAATTGAAATGCTCTAAGTGGGGCTTCATCCTGTTTAAGGTTTTGGTTGCTTAATTGCAGATTAAAAAGGTACTTCTCTCATCTCTCTGATGGTGTTTCACCATTTGGAAACTGGGGGGCATTTTTTTTTCATTCAGGAAAACCAAAACAACCAAGTACCTCCCATTTAGCCAACAGCCCAGTGCTAGTGATTCATGTGCTACCTGAGCAGAGCTGAGCCCTGCAGAAGTTCACTAGCTGAACAGTTCAATAACTTTTCCAAGAGGAAAATCGGACTAATCAGCAGGCTGTGGAGCCACTGACTTTCTTCGTCACAGCCACTGACTAGAAAACATTTAATGGGGCAATGAAAAACTTTTAACAGAAGAAACTGACAGCTCCTATTCCCTGAAACCTCTGAAGTGCCAGACTTCACTTTAGTGTTTAGAAACATATAGTATATATTCTGCTTTAGTCTCAGCTATCCCTGCTCATAAGTAACTTAATAATTTGTCAAGAAGGTCATTGTCTGGTTATGGCAAAAAGTTGATTTCAAATGTTCAGAAAAAGATTTTTAAAATCTTTTAGCATCATCAGAACTGAATTATCACACACATTGTATAATAAATCTACTGTGCATTATTTTCCTTTCTGTCTTGTACCTTAAATCATCATACTGCATAATGAAAAAGATACATCAAACACAGAAGCAAGCATATTTTTCAGCAGTCTACTAAAACTTAAAGGAACCATTAACTTTTGCTTCTAGAACTTAAATAAATGAATGTATCTTTTTATCACACCATAACAGGATGCTTTTTTTGTCTGCTAGATACAATATTTAATACTGAAGTATAAAACTACAAGGAAATGTCAATGAGAGCTGAAATGAAATCAACTCAATGCTGCAAAAATAACTATAGATCACAAATACAAAGGAATCTGGAAAACAACCACAAATATTTTTAGATAATGGCATCCTTCTGCTCCTTGAGTGATGATACATTAACCTTGAAGTTGAAAGCATGTTAAGAACCTTTCACTAAGTCTTATGCAGCAAGTATAATCTCAAGAGAGGACAATACATGGAAACATGGATCTGAAATTTCTTTTTTGTCTTTCAATATTACCTGCTGGAAAATGCTTTAATGATTTTTTTTTCCTTTTGATTCAATTTTTTCTTGCCTCTCACTTTAAAGTATTTATAGTTTTTTAGAAAGATGACAGAAATCAAGACTGCACTGTTAGTGTAATAATTGTAAAGCACATGGAGTCTAATAGTTGCATTTGTGTTCATGAATACAGTTATGCTAATGAAGAGATTTTCAGTGTTCAGAGAGTATATGCATTTAGTAAATTATTTAAATTTTACATATTTACACTAGAAACATTCTGTGCTCAGGTGAAAAGACAAGGATTCTTCTTGCATTCTGAACTATATTGTACTCAAATGATGAGCATTATTGTTCAGAAAGAGAAAAAAAGGTCTTTTAGTGCTCTTAGGCAAGAATAGATTAATTTTTTTCTTAATCCAGTTTATAGAGAAGCATTTACTCTTCTTTGATGTGGTGTATGCTAAGTGAAAACATCACCCATCAGAATCATGCAAGTGGTCATTCTTTCTTTTGCAGTGATGTTACAAAAGGAGATAGCCTACATGGCTGGAAGGTATCCATGATATTAAACAGTTCACGGGGCTGTGAAGTGCTGAGAGCAATCATGCAGAGCAACAGGCCACAGGAATGCAAATCATCCGCAAAGCCAAAAGTGGAGCTAGCAGGTGGCCTCTCCTATTCATCTGATGTCAACACACTGTTCAGATCAAGTCCTTTTAACATCTGGGTAGGCCCTCTATTGCTTTTAATTAAATATAATACAGCCATTCAATGTTCTCGCATAGAAGAAAACCACACAGTAAAAAGCATATCTTCTACAAACTGAAGGTCACTATAGTTATATAAATAAATAGTACCGTTTAACTTACATTGTATGGTAGTTTAAATTTCATATACTTTCCATATACAGTTCAGTGTTCTACAGTTAGAGTCTCTTTGGCATTTCAGTGACTGACCATATTTCCATGGAAAATGTTCTTACTCCTTCAGAGGATTTAGAAGGGGAAAAAAGCCTTATAATTAACTTTTTCTACCTTTGAAACATTTCCACTGCAAAAGATTTTGAACAGAAACATTTGTTCTCAAAATTAGTTTACAGAGAGAATTTAACTGTGTTAACGTATAAGCCATGGAAACTGTCATAATATCTAATTAAATTATTACTGACGTTCCAATCAGTAGCAAAAAAACATCTGTAACTGTAATTCTACTACAGAGAAAGTATAATTAAATCTATTCAGTAATGGGTAACAAGCTATTGCAAAAGTATACTGCAATGCTTTAGAAAGCTGGAATGCTTCAAATATCTTTTTCAAGTATAATAAGCCTTTTTTTTTAAGTGGGAACATGAATATATGCATTCTTCTGAAGACCCTGTATTAGGATTTAATTTCAATGTATTTATGATTACATTAGTTCTTCTGTTTGAAACAGACTGGAAAAAGTAACTGCCGTCATTCAGAGCCCAGGACAGAGAAGCACATAAGTGTGTTTTCAGTCTATCTCTATGGAGAGCAAATGGTAATGGCATGCTTCATTCTAATTTCAGGAGATAAGTAAAATAAAGCACACGGTGGAGTGTTTTATTGAATGGAAACATTTTCCAGAGTTGGAGCCAGAAACCTGTGACAATGCTGAAGTGCGTTATTGTAAAATATTAGGAAAGTAGATGACTCAGGAGGAAAGTAATGGGATGTGAAGCATTTAAACTAAGGTCACAAGGTCAACTGTTGGTAATGGACTAAGGGTTTTAATGTAAATGATGGCTGCTCGGTAGCTCTGTGTAAAGAGAGATATATGTCCAGCCCCTAATGGGCAGATGTGATCATCCCAGAACTCCAATACAGTTGCCCTTTTATCTTCCTCCAGTCAGAAAAGACTGCATCTGACTGGAATCTCAGTCTACGATGCCCTTTCCCATCCACACTGAGGTAGGCTGTTGTTTGGGAAGGAGCTTTGCCTAAATTTCTCTACACTGTAATTATACACATAACATGGATATTTGTTGTCCCTCCTCCAATGTTGAAATTATTACTGAAATGCATATGAGACAACAAAACCAGCAACACGTCACTTCTGCCTCAGCCACTCCTAAATATAAATGTCAAAGGTTGAATTATAAGCCGTAATGTGTTTCTGCTTTCCTGAATATGTCATCCATCCACAAATTCTGTTGCATTAATTCAGATGCTCAATAACATAAATAACAAATAATCAATGTCTAGTTTTCATTCATTATTCCGATATAAAAACCCGTATGTCTCCTAGCAGTCATACCGTATACAAGAAAATGGTACCTCAATAGCCTACTTCCAGAGTAGACGTCAGGTTTCAGTTGCATAACTTCTGCTGATTTGCAGGAGGTTATATGCCTAAAAGCCCTATTAAATGCTTTCCGAATTTACGGCTATGTAACTTTTCCCAGTGTTAACGTAGTCTAAGTGTAGGCAAAAATATGTGGTACAAATACGTGGCAGTCGTGCAGATAAGAGGTTTGCTGGCCTGCTAGAAGAAAGGAAGTCTAGGGCATTGCGCCTGCTGGGGTCATTGGCAAAACTTCCATTGACTCCACTTGCTGTGGAGGTGGCCTGGAGGACAAGAGATTTTCTTTCTCTTCTATGTAAATTTTATCATGGGACTGGGTTGGATTGGGGGTGGTTGCTTGTGGTGAAGAGAGGGGAGGAGGAGAGAAACCACAGCTTTACTGCTGGCAAGGGTCTTGACGTTTCTAAAGAGCTTCAGGACAGGAGGCGTCACACTGAGAAGACATCTGCCTATTCAGCTGATGGCTATTGAAGAAGAAATATATAATGCAAATTAGTCAGTTCTGATCACCTGGAAGCTGTTATTAGGCAATAAGAGCCAACAGATTTACAAACTGCACAGTTGAGAAACAGCTATAGGTGCTTATGCAGGTCAGACACCTAGGACTGAAGCATTTTGGTATTATGTAAACAGAAAAAGGACACTATACCATTCATTTTTGGTAATTGTATAAAATCTCTACAGTTTTCCATGCTGAAAACATCTGTTTCCTATATTATTAATTGTTTCTTTTTAGACATAAGGGAATTTATATTCATATTTAATGAGACATCTTATCAGGTGCCTGTCTTTTTAGCACATTTTTTTGTACCTGAGTATGTTTTCCATAATTTACAATCTCTTTGGCAAAGAAGGTAGAAACACCATCTGAAGTGATCAAATGGAAATCAGTGTCTCTGTGAGTATGGCTTTCCGTAATTTTGAAATCTCAAAAAGACAGTAGAAGTTCCAAGAGTTCCAGATTTATCTATCTTAATTCTTAAACCAGTTTGGCAATTGAAAACCTATTCACAATTTTTCTGTTATGTCTTGTAATGAGGTGTGTCGTTTTTGAAAATAAATAATTAGAATAATTTTTGTAGACTTTAGGAATTCATTTTAAAACCTAACTAAAACACTTTTCTGACCAATCTGTGTCTTAAAAACCGTACAGTCACAATAAAATAATTAGGATTTTGGAAGCCGTGTCCTGAGTGCAGATATTCTACCTCCGCTTTGTAATAAGGTTCAGCTCTTTTCTGGGAAAGATCTATCTCTCTTAGGTACTTCAATAAAATGTGTAGTGTTTCAGACTTATTTTATTGAAGTCTCTACACCTTTCTTTTATGCATTTCATTGTGGAAGTAATTATGTTTTGGAGGTGTTATCTCTGTTAAATGCTTCATGACCTATTGTACATCTGTCAAATCTATTTTTGCAAACACGATACTCTTTTGGGGAATTCTGAGGCACTCATACAGATTTCAACTGGATTAAGTGCTGTAATGAAAATGCTGCCCAAGTGTATTTTATACTACAGTAAGTACTTATTTCAGAATTCAATTATACCTACAGGAATATATTCTGTGTCTGATTATCTGGGAATGCCAAAGATACACAGTGTTTTGGCAGAATGACTTCAACTCTGCTAAGTAAGTTAACGCTGTTGAAGAGGAGATTGGGTGAAAATGTTACAAACAGTCTGAATTTCCTCCTCTAGTCTACCAAACAACAGCATTTTCTTGATGGAAGCATGAACAAGAAGGTTGTACTCCCTTTAGCATGTGCTTCTTAGCTTTTCCACTACAGCTACATGATTGGGAATGTAGCTGTTAAACCTTTTTAAATCACAGTTTAAGAAAAAAAGGAAAATGAGTGTTGTGGTCTGGGCTAGTACAGTACTTCATAAGAGCTAGGCTAAGGTCCTCCCACAGTGCTAACAAGAAAGAAGGAAAAAAAAAAAAGTTGCTAGGCAGAAAGATGGATTGCCTTTAATGCTTCATTTAAATGTATTTTGAGAAATAGCAAACTTAAATTCTTACTCTATATTTCATTAATGCTGATTAAGAAAAATAAATAACATTTCTGTTTGGATTTCCTTCTATTTTCATCATTCACTCCTAAGCAGAATTCATTGATAGTCTCTTTCACTTCTAGTTCTAGCAATTTCTTTAGATGATGACTTGATATACATTCAATAGCTGGTTTCACTTTTACAGGTTTCCTTGGCATCTTGAAGACCTCACATTCAAATAAATTCAATTTTACCATCATTTTGAACTGAAGTTTTTTATTTTGCTTAGGTGTTGGTTTTATAAACCATTTAAGACAGATACTATTGCTACTGATCTTTTTTATTATCTGTAAGTGTTGAATGATTCTTAAATTATAATTTTGTGAAATGGTGTTTACCAAAATAACATTACTTTCAGTATTAAATATATTGTTGTTGTGCACATAAAGAACACAAAATATACAAAATCATTAGGATGAAATTACTGCTATATATTATTAAAATTTTATTTATAATTTTGCACCTTTTAATCCTTTAGTAGCTTCAGTATGCATTACTTACTGGCCCTTCCTTTTGTCTTAAAAGCAAACTAACACATTCCTTTCCCCAAATCTCCTATCTTTCTGACCTCTTGATACAGTGAAATGTTTTAAACTCTAAAAAGTTTTACAATGTGTTATATGACAGCTCCCACATAAAATTGCCCATGCCTTATCTTAAAAAGAGTTTAGAAAACTCTCTATACTTAGCAGATATCCAGAAAGAACTTAAAGACATGCTTAGAAGGATATATCTCCAACAGATTACTTTAGGCTGGGATTTTCAATAACATAGGGCAAAGATTTTGGGAGGCCTTCATGTATTTATTAGATCAATGGTGTTAGAACAGATAGAGTTTTAGGAACGCAGGACTTCACTGATGTGAAATGCATGAAGGCTAACTGCAGACTGATTATAATTCTTCCAAATCAACTATATTGCTCAGACTATTTGAATAAAGGAGGATAATAACAACAGGAAAGTAAGTTCCTAGTTCTCAGAGAGCCAAGAGACACATTTTAGGGAAGTATGTTCTCCAAATGATTGTAGTTCAGAGATTTATCTAAACCCTTTCTTCCACCCCTCCCCCTGCACCCTCCCCCCCACATTTTCAGCTCTTGTGCTTATACTGGAAACACCAAATTACAAGGTAGGTCTAAAAACTGGGTTCCCTTGGGTTTAAAAATTTCTATTTCTACTCTATTTCTATTCTACATGTTACAGTCATCAACTTCTCTCCTAAGATTCCTCCAACACCTCCTTGCCCAAAGCAAGGTTGTGTCAGGCAGGTATTAAAGAAACATTTCTATTATATTCAGGATACCAAAATATCACGTTTAAGAAAAAAAATAGTTTGGCAAGCAGTATAGCCATGGCTAAGTGCATGTAGATATTAGCAGTTCTCCAGCTGTTCTGCTGCATCCGGCAGCTTGTGCAGTTCAAACTCTGGTCTGAGTATGCGTACTTAGTGTGACTAATGTTCTCTTGCTTGGGCACAGTCTGAGAAGAGCATGGTGATTTGGCTTAACTACACCTGACTTCCAGGTGCCAGTGTTACCAAATAGAATTCATAACACTAAATCAAGGCTCTGCGTTCCCTAACCAAGGAAGATGTTAGCTGCCTTGGGAAGGTGTGGATAACATCAACCTACAGGAGTACAAGAGTCACAGCTGAAGGAGAGTGTTGAGACTTCTGACCCTTGCATATACTTCACCTGCTCTGTAAAATGGATTCAGACTCAAAAACTAATGTCAGGTCAGCACCTGAAGTATCACATTTGATAGTTGGCCTGTTCTTCAGATAAGGAGATTGGGAATACTACCGCCATTCACGTGGTACTCTGCTGACTAGTGTATGTAGCCAAGGTCTCACCTTAGCCTCAGGTTATTTGAGTCCTTGTCTTCTTCCAAAATACAAAACCTTTTATTGACCAGCCTGCTGAAAGTCCACCACTAGACTGTCAAGAACATCAACTGTGGAACAAAATAAGTCCTAGTTCTTAGGATAATGGTGGTGAGGCACTGGAACAGGTTTCCCAGAGAAGTTGTGGGTGCCCCGTCATCAGTATTGTTCAAGATTAGGTTGGATGGACCTTTGAGCAACCTGATCTAGTGAAACATGTCCCTGCCCACAGTAGGGGGACTAGATGATCTTTAAAGGACCTTTCCAACCCAAACCATTCTATGATTATGAGAGTGCTCCGTACATGCTTGCGTTTTTCCATCTATATGCTTTACACTCCGTAGACAGAATAAAGAACATAATCTTGATAGCAAAGACTGAAATGGTTAATTATTAGATTCTGATGACAGATTTGGCTAGAGAAATATTTCTTAAATCAGTGTTCTAATGCTAATTAGCTCTTCCATGTGACTATGCGGTGAACTTGACAAATATAACCATCATCATTTTCACGTCATGGAGAGCTCTGCTATAACACAGATTACAGAGAGCACTGACTACACTCCAGATAATTCTATTGACATAACTAAAAACATAAATTGTGAGATCATGTCAGAAAAAGTTCTATTTGTTTTCAGATTATTAATACCTTTTGGGTTGTGGCTGTGCTAACTCTATGGAGAACAGTTTTCTTTAATTAAAGTTTTGTAAAGATTCAAGTAAAAATGAATAACTACATCAATTTGTAATATATTAAGATAATAATATCTATTGTGTTCAGAAATGAATCTAGCAGTTAAGTATTATCTTTTGACTAAAGAATTCCATGTTTGGCTTCATGATCTTCTTAGCGCTTCTCTCATCCAGGCTCCTACGAAGTCCTCAAAATATGCAGAATGATATATTAAGCTCTGTTTAATCACCGAGCACTTGAATAGATGCAAGATTTTTAGAAGGGAGAAAGTTCTCTGAACTTTATTTTTATGGTCTACACTTTCTTATTCCTGTCTAAACAAACACTGACAAGCCTAACATTATATATTCTCTTAGCAAAAGAGCTGATATTCTTCTCCTTTAAGTAAGCACGTGTTTTTTTCCCTGTTTTGGAATCTTCCTAACTAACATAACCCATCTGTGACAGCTGCTGTTGATAAAAGTTCCTAAAAGCTGCTCTGCTTGAAGACATCATGAGCTTTTTGTTTTGTTTTGTTTTGTTTTGTTTTTTCTCTTTCACAACACTAACAATTATTAAAACTATTGGTTTTTCAATCTGGTATTACTTTGCATTATGTAATTTTCTTACTCTGTGCAACTTCTTTTCTAATAATTATGATTGAAGTGATTCATAATTTATTGGATTAAAATTAGGAAAATACCTGAGTGATTAGGTTCATTATTCATGAATGTCTATTGTAGACAGAAGGAAGCATCAAACTGAGGATTTCTTTAACAGTTGATTGGAAAATAATAGGGAACTAATTTAAAAAATGTCTCGTTCAAGATAATTTTGTAAAGCAGACAGTAATAAAAAGTTACGTATTAGGAAACAAAGAATAACACACATTGTGATTAAGACTTTTGTAAAAAAGTCTGGTTGTGTTTTATACCAATGCAAGCTATGTAGTATTTTCTGTATTTATATTTTATAAAATTACATTTTAAACATTAACAATATCAGGATGGAAATGCCTTTTATTCTGGAATTTCCTAAATTCTGAATATGCTATTGGATTACAAGTCTTTTATGTGTGAAGAAGGTCTGGGATTTTTCTTCTAAAGGAAATTTAAAAAAAGAGAACAGAAACCTTATGCAACTGCCCTTTGATCTCCCAATACACCAGACAAAAATTCTTCCACTTGAACAAATGAAGTAACTTGATAACACACATAGAGTGGTCCTCTTCTTTGTTCATTATCACTAGAGGGGGTAGATTGAGTTAGTGTTTCCTGATAGCAGCGTGATGGCAGGGAGGAGTGTTGGGTTCTGGCTGGAGAAGAGTAGCCTTTGGTAAGTAAGGACTTTCCTGCCTCCTGTGACGGACCCATTCTGGTCTTTCTAAGGTATTTTTAGTTTTGTCCCCTTCACCCATTGGACTGAATATGCTTAGTGAACATCTGAGTTTCGCTACAAATGCCCCCTGCTTTTTTTTTTCCCCACACAGAATCTTTGTCCTGGAGATATTTGTGTATTCCATCTATCTGCTGTTCTGGTCAGAAAAGTAGCTCTGATTGGGCTATTGAATGTTGAGAAATATCAAGAAAATGGCTCCTATGCATGAGCAGATAAGTGTGGTGAATTCAGTACATCAGTGAGCCAGTTCAGTACAATAATTTTGGCATATCACAAACACAGATATATTGAACGTATTTTGGGACCCCAGGCTATGTGTTATGTGGCATGGATGCAGCCAAGACACCAGGTCTCAGAGCTAGAGAATGGCTAGCTTCAATTTTAGATCATTGAAAGGTGACCACCAGCATAATCTGAAATTACTGGGTGTATCTGGTGAATGCGTAATGACTTGTAAGGCATGTCCTAAGGACTTGTTGGATAGATGTCAGACATGAATATTGAGAGCAACGGTCTGGAGCCCAGTCAATCAAGAGACACTAGAGAGCAGCCTACAACCAGTTCATGTTCTCTCATGCGGCTGCAGCAACAGCAAATGAAGTTGCAGTTACAAGACGGGCAATTTCTGAAGTGTTGGCTTAAATCTCAGGCAGAGTTGGACACATTATCACTGAAAGAGTATTCACCTAGACTAGCAGTCACCAATATGCCAGCCAAGCTGACAGTCATCCGTGCTACTGTGAAGGTGCAAGTTCTCACCAGAGAACTGTGTTTTTTTAATGTGGAAAAATAAATGTACTGCTTATAAAACAGTGTATTGGTGTCCTTAACTTTCAGGGAACCACTGAAAGGTCTTGCCTGATAACTTCAAATAAACAAGCATGTGCCCATTACAATCTTTTAAATCTGAGGTGAGGTATTTCAGATCGAATATTTAAATTCTGGCAACTAGAAATACGATTTTATAGTAGAAAGTGTCAAGCAACTTAAATAAAGAGAGCTGCCAGCCCTGCTTGTAATAAAAAATTGCACATACACATATGCATACCCATGTACTTCCTCAAAAACATCATTTGTGCCCATGTGTCTCCTGTTGGAGAGTCTCAACACAGCTGGCCAGACACAGACGGGAAGAACAGAGACCAAGCATGAGCTCTGTGCAGTCAGCCAGAAAATAAGGCTCCCACTACTGCAGCCATTGCTCATGGGTCGTGGTCTTGTAGCATGTGTGAGTGATAAACTAGAGAGCTATGAGTAATTAGAGCAGCTTACAGGTCATGCATATGCAGACGTGACCAAAGGGCAACAGAACAGACTGGACACTAGTTCTGATGATGATGATACAGAGGATGGTACTTTTCCTTTCTCATCAGTCCTCTGTAATCAGCTCCTCTGTAATTTTCCTTGAATGACTGAATAGCTGTCAAACATGAAAAGATCCTCCCTGAAATAGAAGTTAAGGGGCTCACAGTGTGTTTCATTGCACCCCTTGACATTGTTCCCATTAGGCTAGCTGCCCGAAAGAGCAGATAGAAATGTGGACTCTACTTCTTGGAGGGTGGGTGACCTATTTAATGGCTATAGTAGTATGTGGTTACTAACATACCCTCTCAAAACAGAGGACACACACTAAAGCTGAATTTTGAGGGAGTTTAGGGGAGCTCCCATAGACTGACGGCTTCAATAAATGCTTTATAATAAACACAGGTCCCTAAGAAACAAACCGAATAGTAATATATTATTAAAATTAAAACCACATTATTAAAAGTAGGACTTTATGATGGTGTTTGGAGCATTTTTCAGGTTTCTTGGCTGACACTTTCCTCCCTGCTGTTCCAGACTTTCCCACAAGCATTGTCACAGCTATAGGCTTCAACAGCCCTTCATCTGCTCTTGAGGTTCTTACAACTTTTTCTCCCCATTAAAAACTGAACATAGAGCTCTTTACTAGTGCCAGTTTTGTTTTCTTTTAATATAAAAAAGTAAGTTAAATTGGACAAACTTGTTTCTTGAAATGACAAGTGACAGCAACAATGCTAATGTAGAAGAAGAGAATACCAAAAGCATTATTTTATTTCTATTTTGCAGACTAATTTTTTTGGCTGGCTTCCACTTGCATTGCTCATTGTGTTTCTCTTTTTACAGTGGTGGGCTTACCTTCCTCACCAATCTGGTTTTCAATACCATCAATGATAGCTGTGCAGTGGAGGATGATAGTCAGATACACGGCTCAGAAAATTGTTATCTGCTTTGGGTACTGGAGAATTAAGGAGTTGGTATAAGTACTTGTTCAGGCTGTCTGAGGAATGTGTAGGTTCTATATGCTGGAATCAATAATATCTTTACTAGTACTTGCATTTGACTAGACCACAGCTTCTCTCCAAACAGCTAAGCAATACATAGGATGAAGATATTGTTTTAAACATCTTCTTATAATTCATAGAGAGTACAGGAGACTGTTATAGTACTCTGGCACTTGGATAAATGTTATCAATAATTAGGTCTGTTGCAATTGATACTGCATTTTGATAACTGTGGTCGGAGTCAAATAGAGGTATTTGAACCTATTTTGCCCTAATTTTAAAACAGGATGTCTTTTTTTTTTTTTTTTTTTAATTAATTCTTCATCTTCTGGAATCATGACACAGTTAAGTTTTTGGTCCCTTTGTAAAAGAAACTATAGAGAAGCATTGCCCACTGCTCTCCTGAAATTGTTTAAAAGAACAGCATACAACTAAACAATACTTGCAACATTGCTGTTATAAGGTTAACAAGTGTTGTCACATCATATCTTTCCAGAAAAGAATGGAGACATTACATTCAGAGAGATCATGTCCAAACATGAAATTTAACCTTGTACTCCTAAACATATTAACATTGTAATATAATCAAAAGTACTAGAAAAAAGCCTTAGCAACAGTTCGACAATGGTAAGAAGGTCTGTTTAAAAAAAAAAAAAAAACAAACGAAAAGTTCCATTTTATGGTTACTCATAAAACTATACATAAATTCTGCTGAATTCATACAACAGTTTTATTTGGTACTCTTCAAGTTAAATTTTTCACAAACTTTTTATGTGAAGATCTTTCCTCTGCTCTTTTTATTCAGTAGCTCAGGGGTTAAAGTACTATATCTGACCGTAGCTAAAGAATTCTCTGGTTAAAAGAATTTAACCATTATCTTGAAAGGGCTTGAAGGGCTTAAAAGTCAGAAAGTATCTGGGGAGCAAGTAGGCAGACTTGGCTTCTTCTATTGAAGCGATGCTATTTTATGTAGGTGCATTCCCACTACCTCAGGGACCAAATCACAAGCATCTACCAGTTGGGTAGATACTGGGTAGACCCAGTATTTATATTACTGAGCAGCAGGAACATAAATTGGCCCTGTCCCATGCATTACTGGGTCTGACTTATTAGCCTGCTGCTTTCCACAGACCAATCCCAAGACTGGTATTGATACTGTCATGCAGAACTAGAGCTTATTCATTTGGGCTTGGTAGCTCATATTCATTGTGCTCACACCTCATCTTCCAATTTGGAAACTACTGGTCTAAAGTTTACAACATTCATCTGGAGGAAGATGACCAGAACTTTAATTTCCCTCATTCAGAGCACAGGTGGTGAAACAGGATAATGTTGCACAGTCAACCCTAGCTTATCTTGTGTCTCCTGTTATTGAGAGGAATATGTGAATGTGTTCTTCACTTCTTATTAACTGGAAAGTTTTCCTGTTGGCAAATTGTACCTTTCATACTGTGGTTTCAGCCTATTCCTTTTTGACTGATCCTTCACTAACCAAGAAATCATATCTTTTTCTTATTCTTTGTATATTTAAATCCTCCCACTAGATACAATTCTTTAAGTTTAACACAATTAATTTTATTTTTTCTGGATAAACCATGTCTTCAAGATCTCAGATTATTCCCTTTGCTGTCCTTTTTTATTTGAACTACAATTTTCCCTGAAGCGAACATGGCAAGGTTTGATCAGAATGGAAGGATTATTTAATGTGTCCTGCAGTCTGTCAGTCCTGCATTAGAAAAGTCCATTCTTGATACTTCAGAAATTCCTGAAAACTTATTGCCCTATCACAGACTGAGTCCAGCTTATAGATGCCTTAGAGCCTTCTCCATGCTCCTGCCACAACTCCCTGAAGACCATGAGGGGGTTAATGATTAATTGAACCCAAATGTTTTGGCTTTTTCCCACATCTGATAATTCATTCTGTCACAACAACCATGGAATTAAAACAAAATAAAACAGTCATTAAGAAACCATGGATTATCAACCATCATCAAAACGATTATCAAATGATTGTAGATGGAACGGTTAGTAATAAGTAAACAGTCCTTAGGCCAGTCACTTTTTTAGACCTTCCCCTACCCAAAACACAGCATCAAATTTCTGTATTAACATAATGTATCCAGAAAATCGTCACCCCAAAATTTAGCATGTGGATAATGGGCTGTACAAATATTTTTTTTTCTATAGGAAAAAAAACAGAATATACAATACAATTCTTATTTCCTTTTTCACTAATTGAAGTAAGTAACATTAATTAAGTATTTATTAGATATAAGATTTTAAGCAGGGCTTCACAAAGAGTGCTAGAGAGAATCCTCATACTATATTCTACAGGAAAAGGCTGAAAATACACCAAAAAAAAAAAGAAGCAAGTAGAGGACTTGAATAGGACATCTTTTAAGCAAAATCCAAACTACCAGTGCAGCTATGGGTGCACTGATAGTGGTGAAACAGGGTTCTGAAGGGCACCTTAAACTTGATGTGAACCATACCCTAGGATTTAAAGCATTTGGAAATGTCTTGTTTCCAAAATTTGTCTTTATTTTTCACCTGATGGGAACAACTAAAGAAAATTCTAGTCAAATTTGCAACTGTTTCTGAATGATCTTAGATAGTATTTTAGAAACGGATAGGAAGGGGTAAAGATATTTGTTACTGGAAGAAAAAAAAGTCATCCAACTTCAGTAGTCAGACAGTATAAGCAGAGCGCACATCTGAGTCTCTATTCAAAGCAAAAACTGGAAAATGCCTGTAAATTTATCATGACAGTATAATAAAAATTTAGACAATATAAACCACTTAAAACTACTATAAATAGTAACTTTTACTTAAACTCACATGCAGATGCATTTTTCTTACTATGGAGGGCAGGAGATTAAAGATGTTCTGCCAAAAAAACAGGATTAAAAGACAGAGTTCAAATGTATATTTAGGGATGGGAAAAATGAGGGATGGTAGTGATTATTTCAGAGCTCCACCAACCACCTTTGTCCAATTAGCCAAATGCTTTCTTTTTCAGAACAGCTTGGAGGAGTCCAGAGCTGCTGGCTGGCCTATGGAGCAGCCTAAATCCTGCTGCTAGAGATTGTTAGTTTTTATTGTCATTAAATTTGGTATCCCATATGGCGAGAGACAAATACTACCATTTCTTTCAAAAAGCAGAGTGCAGGTACAAGAATTGCATAAGCACCAGATGACTGCTGCATAAGAATTTTTTGAAAGTTTCAATTTATTTCATAATTTTTCCTTATCTTACCTAGACCCTGAGTTTGAGATTCCTCATGTAGAAAAATGTTTGGGTCTTTTCTCTGTGGGATCTATTTCCCTGGTTGCCTCAGCAGTCTCACCCTGGATGTCTGTTTTTCTTGCACTTACTACAACTTTGTACCTGAGAAATTGAATGAACTAAAATAATTTGCTTATTCTTCAGGGTCTTCAGAAAAAGTATTTTAGCAAATACTTTTTATAAAACTGAGCATCTTCAGACCAAAAAGCTAAACATTAGAGAGAGTGAGAATACTTCATCTGAAGGTCACTGCTAACATCAGAAAGTTCCGATGGTGAAGTTTTAAATAATTTCTATGGCTGAAAAATAATTATAATACTAATAATGGTTAAATTTTCCCTCTTCTTCTCAGCTTACATGAGACAAACTATCTGATTGAAGCATGACTGCAGGCTGTTCTGCAGCTTCCCTATTGGTAAAAGTGTTTATTTGTATATTCAAGAATGCTCAGATGGTTCCAGAGTCTTGTTGTTTGTTTTTTTTTTTTTATTACATGAACTTCAGAGTACAAAGCCCAGCTCAGGGGATGTCTCTTTAGCTCTACAGTAATTAACACAATAATATCTTGACTCTAGAGCGGTTATTATCAACATAATGAGTAAGCCCAGTATTTGCCTTTAAAAAGAAAAGGGTTGGGTCAACACAAAATTATTAAGTAGGTCCTTTTATTTAACCTCTTTTCACTTAGTTAAATTTTTCAATTAAAATCTTTTCAAATGCAGGAATAAGCTTTAGCTTTAGAAGTACCAAAAGAAAAAGATTTTCCACTTTTAGCTGCAACTGTGTTCTGAATTCATTGACATTTACTAGTTGTTTCAGTCCTCATGAAACTCCCGTTCTGGATGAGTGTACAATGTCAAAATGTTTCACCAGATGTACTTCAACACAGCAATCAAGTCACCACTTTGTCTTCTTTTTGATAACCTAAGCAGATTGAGGGGTTTTAAACATTTTCTCCAGCTCTCAAATCATGTTGCAGCCTCTCCAGTTTCTCAACATCCTATGCAAAATGCAAACACCAGAAATGTCTATGATGTCTTTTAGTATCTGTCTCATAGCTGTATTTGGAAGATAAAAATAGGCTTCATAGTGTGTCAGGAGAACAGAATAAGAAAAATATTTGCAGAGAAATACAAAGGGAGAAAAGATACTATGATCACAGTGGAACTACATTTTCTTTTTATCTGAAGATGGTGGTAAGAAGACTGTGGCTATGTCTGTGGACAATCAAACAGCTTTTCTGTGAACAAGATCAAAGTGCCCTGCACTTCTCGTTGGAAGAACTAGGAAGGCTTATAGAAGTCTAACCATTTTTACAGTACTGATTGCAGAAAAGTGATGCCTCAACTGCAGAGACAAGCTGATACTGAGTAAGGAAGAAGCAGTTTGTTCCAGGATGATCATGGTGCACCGCTTGGGTCTCATTGAGGAAGGGAAAGATACAGAAATGTGAAGCTGCCTATTCTATTTGATCAATGATATCTATTCCAATCTCTACATCCCTGTGGATTTGATTCAACACAAAGCATGTGCTGCCTTGAGGGCTCAGTGTGAGCTCAGTGGGATTACTTAATGGAAATGAAGGAGATGGCCAGGAAATCAGCACCGTCTGAAGCTACTGGCAGAGGAAGGGGGAACAGTTTAGTCTTCAAGCACACACTCTTTTGACAAGCCTGCCATCAATCCCATCTCCTGTGGCTACTTCAGAGAACAGCTGTGTTGCAGGCATGAAAACAAAATCAGAGTCTACCATAAGAAGCACTCCAGCATTCACATCTCAGCTTTTGTCTCCCTGTAACCCCACTACATTGAGCTTGCAGACAAACACCTTCCTCTACCCCAGCCAGCTCAGTGATCAAGATCCCCACTGCTGTGGTCTTGGTAATTTCTGTCTTTTTTTTTTAATTTTTTTTAAATTGTTTTAGACTGTCTTTCCTTATTTCAATACCTCTTTCCACCCTCTTCTGCTACAAATGCCCAGAACACCCCATAAAGTACACTGGAAAAACCTGCCTGGCATATTTCTACCAGATGAAAAAAAAAAAAAAAAAAGCCAGTAAAGAAGAGGAAATACAAACACAAATAAATATCAATACACATACATGATTTATTTAGCTTCACTCTTTTGGAGCCATAAGTACTTAAATTCTTAGACCCCACTACAGCGTCAAGTGCCAGTGTCAAAGCCAGTTAAATCAGGCAAATTCATGGCACTGTTGGCTGTGGCAGTCCATCTACACCAGAAATTTGCACTGGAGCACTTCCATTCCAGGAAGGGAAAAACATCTCTGGCTGGACTAAAAGGAGCAGTGAGGAGCACTTCTCAAAGAGAAGTGGCCACTAGAGTGGAAACCTAACCCTGTTAAAATCCATTAAGCATAGTGGGGCCAGGATTTCACCCCAGCCTCTTTTTTCCTGCTTTAAGTGTGTGATTTGGCAGGGGAAAAGTTCAGTTGAAGCCACACAGTTTGGCTATACATACAACAAAGAGGCAGGGAAGGGAAAAAAAAGCAACACAAAGGATTACTCTAAAGTTAGACCTCAAGTCCTTTAGCTTTACACAATGGAAGAAAGCACATAGGTTTCATCAGGATAAAAGGAGACTTTATTTTGTAAAGAGATCTCAGAATGAAACAAAGGACTGTAATTGTACCTCCTATCTGCAAATCTGAGGTGGTGAAGGAAAAGAAAGTGGGTGGATGGTTAACAAGAATAGCTTGAAACTGTGCTTTGTTAACAGAGTAAAATTAGCTTGCTGAGAACCTTTATTTTCCACATAACTTTTAACAGGAGCATTATTTTACATATCTACTGTAGAGGACCCATTTACAAATTTGCAACGAGTAACCACTGAACTTGAGCTAATTTTTCTCTCGATTTTCTGCTTCATCTGCTTAGTTAATGACAATACATTTGAGTTGTGTTGCTAACACATCTATAGCTAGAAGCCTGTCAGCATTTCCATTCTGCACACCTAGGGGCACTTTCACACTGGCTTAATTTCACCCTGTGAAATACACCCAATCAAACCTGGGAAAAGTTTAGAGGTAAAAGTGTAGTTTGCTTTTTCATAAAAAAAAAAATCACCCGTGTAGCTCTGTTTGCAATGTGGGATGAACCAACTAAAATTAAAACAGAGGAGTATTCAGTTCATGTGCCCTTTTTGTTTGCTCATTTTTGAAAATATGAAAAGTCACGGGTGGGTCAGACCAGAGGTCTGCCCAGCTCAGCACCTGCCTGCAGCAGCAGTTATGGCAGATACTTACTGGAAAGTGACACCTCTGCCCTCTCCTGCCATGCCTCCCAGCTGCTGCCCCAGGATTGTCCCACACGTTCATCATCTAAATGAGTTGAGATCTGTAATTTGTACTTTCTTTTTTACAGTTACATTTTAGCAGATGTGTACTGTAATTGGCATCATAAAACCTGCTTCTAAGTACAGTTACATTATTAAGTGTTGGTTCATTCTGCCATTTCTGAAAACCATCTGTAGAGGGGCGTTTGAACATTTGTGTTTGCATGGTGCTCAACACAAAGAAACTGGTGTGGCCTGTCACTACTGCCATCCAAATCCAGAATTTGCTAGCCTGTTTTTAAAATCTGGTAACTCCTTTCTTTTCCTTTCCTAACCTTTTCTGCGGTCTTGCAAATGGAAGATACAGACTGTCCCTGTCACTCATTTCAAAACCTGATTGGTTTTTGGCTGGAAGTGCCCTCTACAACTCCACTCTCAAATTCAGAAATAGACTTTCCACTCATTATTTAGGTCTTTTCTACCTTGCAGAGTGAATTTCATTATGAGTTATGTCATGGCAGGTGTTCATCTCCCCTCACCTTCTTAATGCAGGAAGCATATGGGGTATTACCCACAATAATAACCCCACTGAATGTCTCTACCAGCAAAGATGATGCGAAAGCCAACTGGCCAGCCTGGAGTTCCCTTTCGTAAGGGAAATTCAGTGGGAGTTATGCGACTTGTATTATAATAACCTTATTCTAGAATATTTTCCTATATGAACTTCATGTTCAGGTTATGGGCTTGGGGAAATGGTTTTTAAAGAAAGGAGGTAACGTTTCTGAATGACCATTGAAGAATACATCGATTCAGATTTCATTTCAAATTGTCACATTTGGGGATTATAGATTCAGACTCCTGATTTTATCAAACTATGTTTTTCATGGGTTTCATTCTTTTTATAAGTGTTTGAGTTCATTCAAACTCATTTAGCAGATCCATCTTTGCAGGAGGAAATCCTAACATTATTAAATTCAAGGACTCAAAGAAAAGGAGAACATGTATGACTTGGAAAAAATTGTTGATTAGTACTGAAGGGCTCGCTAACCAATTTAAAATTAAGATTAATCTGAATGCTATATAGAATATATACTATATGGAAAATCATTCTAAAATTGCAACTTGAGAAACTATATTTTAGTCTTGAAAAGTTCTATTTCTTCTGCAACATCAAGGTGAATGCCTATTTGCCCTCTGAATCATACACATACTTAACTCTTATCCTCCAAATAAACTTTTTAGAGTATTCATTGTTTGCAGTAATACTTTTTTACCATTATATACTAACATGTTTTGCAATGCAAGAGTCACAATATACGAAATGCAATACAAAGCAAATCAAATAATCACTTAGCTACATTTGAGGGGGTTTATATGCTTCTTTTATTCTTCGAAGATCTCCAAAGGATTTTTTGCACCTGATTTCACTTTCTGTCTATTTAGCATATCAGTCAGTCTTTCTTTTCTTCTTCTATGGTTTTAGCCAAACTGTGCTGCCCAGTTCAGAATGTGTATTATTTTCTATAATATTCTCTCAGACTGGGACACAGCAATCAGTTTCCCTGGCAGTGGGAAATACAGAATTTCCACCACTCAACGGAAGTGCTGTTCTAAAAAAAGTTTCTTGCTGGGCCAGATAGTGCCACTACGCTGCATAGCAGCAGCTGAAGATTGGCTAAAATGCATAGATTTTGCAATGGTTCCATAAACGTTTTTGGTAAACCCAGTCTAGCTATTCTCCTACTCTCCTTCTAGCAAAGAAATGTTTGTGAAGCACTCACTGAGCTAACATGAAAAGAGAATGTGAGAACAACTATCTGTGTTCTCTTTTCTCAACTGAAAGAACAAAAAATAAAGAAGCATAAATTGAAAATAAGTATTGATATCTACTCAAAGGTTGTCTATATTAAGACAGCTGCGGGTCTTACAGCCAGAGACTGGGAGCTGATTAAATACACTGCAACAGGAAAGGAAACTGTATGACTCCCTACTGGTACCACACTCATGGATGGGGAAGGCTGCACCACCACTCTGTGATGGTATTGAAGTTACAGCCAATAACTTGTGCAGAGGTTTACTTATATAAGACTGCCTAAAAATCTTTCTAGTGCTAGATCCTGTGTTTTCAATTATGTATAAGTTTTTCCCCATTATACCATTATACATGCTCAGGTATTGTAAGAAAGATTTTAGTGCTGAAAATACTATTTTTTTTTAATGTGTTTGGAAAATTAAAAAACCTCTGTAACCCAGACGGATCATTTGAAGACAAAATCCTTTATAAATGAGAAATTAAAGGGCCTTTGTATATGGGGGAAAAAAAAGGAGTAAAAAAATGAAACACAGGAATGTTATGCTTCTATATAAGCCACGCTCCACTCAAGGATGCAGGTAAGCAGGGTTGTGCTGTGGAGCAGAGCTTGCTTCTTTTGCCTTTTCCCATTATGAAGAGTTCCCAAAGACAAGACTACAAGATCAGGACAGGAGAAGACTCCCAGTGTTATATTTTACTGTAGTGAATAGTTACAGCCATGAAGACAGGATGGTATCTTGACATTAAGTCTTAAGCAAAAAAGCTCAGATTTCAAATTTCACTTCCACTAATGACTTAACCATTGCTTCTTTGCAATAGTTCAGTAATGCACATCAAATATCTACAGGCCAGATGCAATAGAAATTTGCTTTATACACTTTTTTAACACCAAACAGCTATGGATACAATAAACTAATAGCATTATAACATGTAGATTATATTAAATAATATTAATATTAATAATAGTAATAATATAACAGTAGATTTTAGAAAACAGCATCAATAGTGAGTTGTGACTATAAGGATTCCTCTTTGCAGACTCTGCTCTCACACAGATCAATACCTCTGTATGAATTATTCTCACCACATTGCACTTTGAGTTAAGAGATTTGTATCCCTTTGACTTTTCTGGATCTAATTAATGCAACGTGAAGCAGGATACAAGTTCCACACATGAATTCCACCATTTCTTACATGCAGTGGTCTTATCCCAGGCATGCAGAACAGACAAAATCAGGTTATCATCATGATCAAAGGCTCTATGACAATTAGGAGTAAAACAGTGATTGTTCCCAGAAGCTGGAAGCTAAGACGGTTTGCTAGCTAAACACCATAACTTCATAACTAATGTTAGGAGTCAAAAATGATGGGATGACATGACAACACCAACTCACTTTTGGTATAAACTTCTGCAGGAAACTTTAGTAAGGTCCAAAATGTACCCCAGACTGTAAGCAGCTTTGAAGTTGTCACACTGTCAGTCATCCAACATGGTTGGATTCGATCACTGTTTCTTAGCCAATTAGAAAAACTGGTGAAATAAGCATGTAGTACATCAGAAGATTCTCCCACAAGCCATCTATTAGAGTAATAAGGTGGTTTAATTCCTGAAATGTGTGATGTTTTAAGTCTCCCAGCATTCCCTTCTGTATATTTAGGCATTGCTAGTCTAATTCTTGGGGGGTAGAAAGATACTGGTAGATGTCCAGCCTCCCTTGGAACCTGCCTCGGTGAACTCTTGCAGCAATGAGTTCCACCAGCTAACCATGACTGGTATGAAGAAACATTTCCGTAAGTCATTTTTATTATGTCTGCTGCCAGGAAATCACTCTGTTTTTCCTCCTTTCTTTCAGCCAGTTGATACTTCTACTGAACAAGGTGGTCCACCCAAATCTAGCAGCTGTGGATTGCTGTGATTCACATGGTGAGGAATGTGGTGTTACATGGAATTTTGTACCAAGGCAGAGCAGATCCATGGTTTTGGGGGGCTGATCTGCAACACACAAGATGGCTTGCTTTGCAGTCACAATCTACACTAACTTGTAGAACTAGTTTACAGTTTGAATTTGGATGAGTTAAGTGTCATTGAGGTAGTTTTTCAGTACCACAGGTATTTTTAAAGCAATTGTACTCCTTTGATGAACTTTGCCTGAAGGCTAATGACTATAAACATTCCTACATAATAGAAGTCCTCATTAACAGATCTTCAGCCATTGTCTTTGCAAAGAAGAAAAATGTGTGAGAAGTGCATGGCTTGGAGGAAACACAGGCTTTGTTTCCTTTCTCCTTTTTTTTTTTTTTTTTTTGAGTGAACTGAATGTGTTTAATGTGCTCTCCTAAGTGACATTGTGAAACATTTATGTTTCACTGACAAAAAAAAANCTTTGATTTCTTTTTCGTTCCTAACCTTTCCTTTCCTTTCCTTTCCTTTCCTTTCCTTTCCTTTCCTTTCCTTTCCTTTCCTTTCCTTTCCTTTCCTTTCCTTTCCTTTCCTTTCCTTTCCTTTCCTTTCCTTTCCTTTCCTTTCCTTTCCCTTTTTAGAACAGATTGTCCTCTAAGGAGTTTATTCACATGCTGCAGATCTGCTGAAAGTTGTTGTGAAATCTGGCTTAGTCAGTAGGATGGACTGTTTCAGTTGCTTTCCCCAGACCTGGCCAACTAATGTTATTAAGTCTTTATTAAGTGACTAACACTTGCTGTGGACTTTTATGGTCTTCTGCCACAAGATATATAGCATAGGTAAAAGCATAGAGAATAGATTCATCCTGGAAAACATGACATACATGGCAAATATCCACCTTGTACTTGAGAGGTTAACTGCACATACCTTTGTTCAACATGCTTTTCTATATAAAAGTGTCCATTGTGAGAACTTCTAAAAGCTAAAGATCAGATATTTTTTTCCAACATATCTTTCAAAACTTTTGCCCTTTTGTCATTATGGAACATTTGGAGCAGAGAACTGTGGCGTTTGTTTTTTTTTCTTTTTTCTTTCCCTAGAAATAAATCTCTGTGGAATAGACATTGATACAATTTTTCTTCAGTCTTATTCAGGGGAAATTTTAAAAATAACAATAATTCAGTAATTAGTGTAATATGGAGCAAATACATTAAAAATAAATGCATTAGAACATTCTGGAAAAAAAAAAAAAGAAAAAAAAAAAGAAAAAGATAAAAAGAGAACAGGAAAGATTTGAGCTTCATTTTACAGGCAATCCAAGACGAATCTGAGGTTTTTAAAAATGAGTCGCTGATAGTTATGTAGACAAACCTTTTCCTATATCTACTCAGCAGCAGGAGAGAAGGTAACCCTTTCCCAATCTTTATTACCATTATAGTAGTTCTAGTACAGTATCACAAGTGCTGTAAGCAAAGCCAGAAAGCACATACAGCTGTTTGTCTGTTAGTGATACTGCAGCAGTTAGTCCACCTGATACGACCTATCTTTGCTCAATAGAAATTATCTTTGCATGCCCACAAACTACCACACTCATTTCTTAGCAATTTGACTCTAAGGACTGCAGGCACCCAAATCTTTCAACATGGAAGCTCTTTATCTCCAACATAAATAAGGAAGGTATAGTTTCAATATCTGAAGATCCTGGCAGGTAAGATGTTAATTATCTTGATCATGTAATGACTGGTAATGCTTTGAGCCTTACTGTACCTGCTGGTCCCTGCTCACCAAAAAACAGCAGTGGTGGAGTCTCCTCTTTCAAGCCATACTGCTTCTCACTTTACATTGCAGACCCATCCGTTCACCCCACCCCACTGGTTTAACTGCATAGAAATGCTATATATCTCTACATTCTTGAAAGTTGCTCAGATAAATGTTATATTATAGGTTTTATATGTTAAACTAAGAATAACCCATAGGAAGATTTGGTAGCCTGTCTTTCATTGCTTGGAGCTGATTTTCCCTCAATGGATTCAAAGTTCATTTGCTATTTTAAGGGAATCCAGAAAGATTTCGTTCTGTGGGAGGGCGGTACAGTGGGAAATAGCGAGTTTTGGCTTGCACACAGAATTAGCTGGAGAATTTCTGGGTTTTGGCTGCACTTGCTGTAATAGCAGATTAGTCTATGCTGAGAGATTTACTGGGGTCTGCAGAAAATTAGAAAACCAAATCTGCTTATGGTGAAAACTTCTCTACCATGTCAAAGCCTGCTTATGTATTCTCTGTGCAATCCACCACTACTTGCCCTCCTTGGATATCTGATGCCTGTATCATAGCAAAGACATCTGAGAAGAACATAGATTTTGATCCCTTGAATGTGCTTCCTTGTATATATAAGAATGGACACAAAGACATACAAAGAATGGAAAAAGTCTAGAACTTCATTCTCTTTATTTTTTCTCCATAGCCTATCCATTATTCAAAAGATAAATGCCTGACTTTTAATATACATGGCAAAACATATTTCCATGAATATTTGTGAATGAGCTACAATTATGACATGTTTTCGGTGCCTCTTATTTTTTGACCAAACCTCCTCCAGACAGGCTACTGTTTGTTATAGGAATCTGTGATGAGCATTTATTTTGGTTTCACATCAGTAAAGCCCATTTTAGTTCATGGCTTTTTTCCTTCTTAAACCAATAAAATATGAGGAGAATCTGACTTGATAGAGAAAAGCAAAGTCCTACGGAGAGTGAAATTGATAGGTTTTCAACAGAAATGCTTTTATGCATGTGTCACAATACTTACTACATAAATTCTAGTGAAATCTCGGTTTGCTCTGAGGGATCCCAATGTTTTCTTCCATGTCATTTTTGTACCTTTTTTCCTCTTTGCTCAAAAAAATTGTATATTTGTGTTTTATACTGGGTAATGTTTAACAGAGAAAAGCTATTTGCATATATATATGTCAAATTTAGGAAAGAGAAACATGAGAAAGCTATTTCATGGATTTCTGGCCTGGTATCAGGAAACTGTGGAGAAGTAAACATTACATCTGATCCACTGACCATGAGGCTATGGTACACTCAGTTATGAAAAGGCATTTATGAACTACCACCTCTGCGGTTTTGGAGGGGAGGGTATTCTTAATTTGCACCTTGAAAGTCACAGACACAAAGGATTTGCTCTTTTGGGAAGAAATATGTGAATTATGTCCGTCTAGGACTGGTTGTTGCTGTTAAAAGTAGAGTTTTCATTATTTAAAAAAAAAAAGCCATGCTAGGACAGGGTGAACAAGTTATTTGCACTGTAGCAAGGAATCCTTGGATCAAGCAGCCTCTTTTCAAAGTGTGATTGTGGAATGTACCAGCTGCTCAAGATTCTGCTAACTTGCGGGAGATTCATGACCAGTAGATTAATTTGCTTTTCACCAATTATAATTTATCTTACGTCAGGACTGTTTACATTTCCTCTGTCATCTACATGCATTAGCACTAGGTTAATGTGCAAACCATGTACTAAATTATGCCCTGTATAAATCTTTCCTGCTAAATACCACAGTCCTTGTCCTTACTTCCTGAGAATAACCTTTGATCTTCACATCAACAAAAAAAAATAATTACCATCTCTGCCCAACCCAGGACAAGTCATTTCACTCCTAAATAGCTGCACAGCTGGAGACAGATGGGTTCTTCTCCCTGGGTAGACCCTACAGGGTCTTCCATGAGGCTTTATATCATACTTGTCATTCGTTTATCAGTGTCCAAATGTTGTACACTGGAAATGTGTGTAAAACATTCTCAGAATTTCAAACAATAACAAATCAGAATGGGGGAGGGGGGAGAAAAGGCTGCAGGAAAACATAGAAGTCTCCCAGCTGTGCAAACTGAAGTAGCTGTATTAGCAGAAAATGCACTCCAAAAATTATATTATTGCCATCTTCAGCAAAAGTTGATTCAAGGAATGCATTGTCAATTTTGAAATGCAGTGCCAAGCTAATGAAAAAATGTTTAAATCTTCCTTTATCATGTACAAAGACATCCAGACTATGGCATTCTGTGCAGAAGAATCATGCAGGGTGTTTCTTTTTCAGAAATAGTATTTTCTGACTGTGTTGTGAAACACAAAGGATTTCTACTATCTTTCCTTTTTTTCAGTTAAACAAGATTTTTCTGTCAAACATACATCTTAGAGTTTGATTCTGATTTTCCCTTAGTTTTACCTTCATGTCTCTTTTAGATATTGGAGGGGTTTGTTTTGTAATCATATCAAAGAAGGTATCATTTCTGCTACATTAGAAGAAAGAATATTAAATAAGCACTATGAGTAAGGGAAGTTATCTATTGCAAATATTTTTTTATGATAAAACACTGAGAAATAAGGGAGAACAAAAATGGAAAAAATAGAGTAAAGAAATATTTTTAACATTAACTTGTGAAATTCAATATCACAAGCTTATCACAATCAATTATTTGGCTAGTGATGAATAAGGTATTAGAGTTACATTTAATAAACAAAGTTGTCCTAGGAGGAATATAAAATATTCAAAGCCAATTTAGTGAGCCAACTCATATTAAAGAAAATATTAAAAAAACCTCCAAGATCAAACATTATATGAATTTGGTCCAACATGACATGTGCAACTCAAAATGAAAAAGGAGCATGGTGTTAAGCAGCCTGAATAAATATCTTTTAAATATGTATATTTCCCTTTAATTCAGAAGTCAGTAGGATTCAGTCAGAAAATGTCAGTTATCTCTAAATGAGGGAAGAGTTGCCCATTGAGGCCGTTTTTTTTTCCTCCGCTTTGTAGCTATTTACTTTGTTATTAGTCTTCCCTGTTCTCTGCAGGAAGCTTTAACAGTCCTGGGTCACTGGTCCTTTATTCACCAGCACAACTCTTTTCACCTAACAGTGGCACTTCTCCCAGCTCTCTTAATTTAAAGCATCAGAATGAAATCAAGTGGGAAAACAATCTGGAGGAAAAAAAATTTAAATGGCCTGTTGTCAAATATCCATGTTTACCTGGGTACTCTTTTCATACTCTGCTATTTGAGAAATCCAGAAAGATCAGTCTTCTCTAGTTGACACAAAGATCTTATCCTTGATGAATGCTCTTTTTTGTCCTGAAGGGGCGTCTGTCTCCTGTCAGTAGAAACTACATCGGTACTAATGAATAAAATGACTCAGGGCTCACCTTGTGGCTCCAAGGACAATTAGTTTGGCATTATGGTACATCTCCATAGAGCTAAGTTCACTCCAGTCTTCCCATGTAAGGTGGCCTCATCTATATTGCTTGTTGGGAACAGTCCTCTAGCCCATACCATGCCTAAGCCTAGATATCAGAGAGTGCTAACTAGCATGGGCCAAAACCACATCCAGAGAGAACGGTAACAATTATTAACCAGCAGTTTGGAGATGGACAACAGGGTGGACACAGAAACAAGACAAGCCAATGCACTGTCTTTGTTTAACTTAGAGTAGACATAGTTAAGGTAACTAAAATTGCCATCCTGCTTCATGAGATATATTTCCAATGTAAAGAAGAAGCAAATGGAAAATGCTTTTGTGAGTGTTTACATACCTGTTGTGCATGGTCTTATATGTTTTTAGCTGTAGACAACTCTCAAGTACTGCAGTAATAAAAAAATTCCTTTGGTCACATGGAAACCACAATTTTTACCAGTAATTGTCGAACAGAACTAAAGCTAACCATGCAAGACAAGGAAAAGCTACTTTACTTTTAAGCTGTTTGCTGCAATACAGTTGTATAAGCAATTCCTTTCTTTTCTGCAGTAAGATCTCTGAAATAGTGAGCCGAGTCCAATGAAAATTAGATCAGCTACTATGTGAGGGTCTCACATTACATTCACTAGAGAAATACAGTAAGCATTCTTGGTCTACATCTCTTTAAGATGTCTGTGAATGGGAGGCTTCACAGTGACCACAAGGTTCAGAGTCCAGATTACATATCCTGAAGCAACTGGGGAGTATCACATTCTGTATAAAACATTTTTCAGCTAATATGGCAAGCAATGATACTTTCAAAAGTTTCTAAGGGACTTAAAAGTGTGAGTCCCCTTTCCAGCCAGGACCCTGGTCTGTATAGGATACAGTCATCAAAAAACTGAGCACCGCAATCCTGATGGTTTACATATCTCACCATCCCTAGAGTGCTCAACAAGAGTGAAGTTGCTCTCTCTGGGGTCCAGAAGCTGAACGAAGAACTGACTAAACTAATAAGCAGATACTGCTAAAGCAGTTTTGGAAGATTTGCCAGAGAAGAAGGCTCCATATAGCTGGAAATCATGCCATTAATTCCTTTGTGAACTAATATTTTTGCAGTCTTAGGCACAAAATGCGGTATTGGTGGTAAAAGGTAATCAAATCAGTGTTCCCTTTTACCTAAAAAACTGAGTGTTAGAGATCAATATGCGGTAACCTAGGGTTCAGAGCAGCTTGAGGGGATTACAGCCCACATCTCCCTCATGAGTTCTTCAGCCATTAAGGTAATGACTCTCATAATCATAAGCATATTTTCTCTCCTACACAAAGATTTCAGTATGCTACTGAAAGAAGAACAATTCTGTCAGACAATATTAAGACCACTTTGTCCCAAGATATCTTTCAGAACCAAAAGCCGCCTTGTAATACCTGGTTAAGGCATATATGGCTGAAAATAACAGGCTGTATGCCATGTACCCAGAGAAGCAGAGAGGACAAAGAGGAACTGCAGGAATAGTCAATGGATGGAAGATGACAGTGGCTGCCCAGACTTCCATAGGATGGAGTATGCTGGGCTTGGTGCTCAGCTGTGTCTGCTTCAGTTCTTAAGTCAACTGCTGCCACACAGACAGGATGTTCAGTAGCTCATGTCATAAAGTCAGGTGATTTGACTTTCAACCAGCAGTCCAAATTAAACAGCTCATGAATGAATAGGGACAGATGAAAAAATAAAAGGGCAAAGTTTCCACAGTTTAGGGGACTGGAAACTAAACCTTCATAACCACTGGGGTGGAGAAAACATCTTCATTCCTGTGTTTTTCATGTGGTCTAATCCAGCATGCTCTGATGTTGGGTTTCACAGCAATCTGAGCCAGCTGATGGTCCTGTCCATCCTTTGCTCCCACCCTTTCTACTATACTTGAGCATTTGAGCAGTGTTGTCTTGAGCCCAGTCAGTGTACTGAGGAAAAGACTGCTTTTCACATCCATTTTCTGTTGGATTTGCTTGAAGCACAGGAGGGCCAAACAAACTCTGAAAGGGAGAGGTCAGGACTGTGGCAAAGGGTGGGAGCTTAGCATCCTAAAGTTAATTCAGGTTATGCTTGCACACCATCCCATTGAATCAGCCACAAGAAGCAGGTAGGAATTGCCTGGGCTTTCCTGTAGGGGTAAGGCATCTAGCTGCCAAGCAAGTGTTGCCAGTCCTAGAGTTCTCAAGGGGAAGTATTTAAGCACTTGTAGGGAACTTCTCCAGAAGAAATTAGACTTTAGGCAACTTGAGCATTCAGTGATGCCCAAGTTAACATTTTTCTGACTTTACATTTGGATGAAGATGTTTTTGTAGTAGTTAAGCAGCATTTGGTTTCCTAGATAATTTTGAGATTTCTAACTCCTGGTATCAAAGCTACTTTTGAAAAATGTGATAAAAGTCCCTAATTTGCCTAGGTATCTTTGAGAATTTTGGCCATCATATTTACAAACCATTCAAATATAATTGTAATGCTGTAATAACTTCTGTGTTTTACTCCTGACTTTAACTGTAGTATAGTACCAAGTACCATATTATGTAGTACTCAACCAGACCTTTCTTAGAAGACTGATTATCATTTTGATTGTCACAAGTTTTCTCAGAGCAGCCTTTTCTAGTAACTATTACTACTATAGAGCTAGAAAATGTGGCTGAAAAAGATCTTTCTATGAATCATTTTTGAATGGAGAACTCTCAGGTCACGGAGAACTGTGGCTAGAAAATGTATAGAGAAGTTTATGTAAAAAGCGTGCAGTCAGATAACATTACCTGCAAGTTTGGCATCTTGGCAGCTAGCAGGAGGACAGATGTGTGAAGAAACAAGAGACTGGTCAGAAAAGTAACTGTTCAAACAGACCTTACTATGGAAGGTAAAAATTTTTGATCACTAATTCAACAAAACAATGATCTAATACGTGTTCATGCAACAGAAAGAGTGCAGATTGGAGACCTTGGTGGTGGTAGTGATGGACTTCAAGTACTTAGATATCAAGGGGATATGCATGATAGAATTGCTAATGTAGATATATGGAATATACATTACAGTTCACCAGTGTAAAAAGGGTTAGAGCCTAGAAAGTTAAAAAGAAAATTAAGACAAAAACATTTCCTGGGGCAGCCATGTTGTTCCTTAAGGGTTTCCGATCCCTCAGGATGTTCTGAGTCTACCATTTGTTGTACAGAAGATGAGACAAATATGTGTAGCTAGAAACTAAAACAAGAACTAAACCCATCTGGGGATATCACCTCACCAGTATTTTAATTGAATGCACAGTCTTCTAGCTCTAAGCTATTTTAAGATGCTTCTCCTCTTTCCCATGACCTTTTACATGAGGTCTACAGTTACACCTACCTTTTTGGGGGCATCTGGAAATAAAAGGGAAAGTGGTAGTGGTGAGTATTCCAATCCAGTTCACCATGATTTTGGAAATATACTTCCAAAGCAAAAAATTGTAGATGTCACTGAGTGTGCATAAGGCCCAAAGCCTCATTTCTTGTGTCAGTCAATAAATACCTCAATGGAGCTATACAGTAAAGAATATTACTATAACCACCTGGAGTTCTGTCTGGCTTATTCACTCATAGATCAATGTCATCAGGGAAATAAAGATCAACACAACTGCAATGTATATTTAGACATTTATTTCAGTTCTCTACTGTCTTGATCTTGCATTAGCATGTAAACCTCCGTAAAGAGTTCTACAATGCAATGTATCATCCCATTATGCCACAAATTAGAGAAAATTCCTCTCAGTTCCAGTGAACCATCAGCTCTGCACATTACATTTCTTAGAATTTTTTAACAATAATTGAGAATTCAGTGAACAAGAACATTAACCTTTCAGAGACTGGAGAAATCACTTCATTGGAGTTCATACAAAACAAATGGATAGCCTAGGCAAAAATCTCCTTTGGTAATAACTAAAGGAGTTCTTTAGGGTGGAACAAAAAACCTGTTACCTTGAATTCAAGTGAGCACATTAGGGAAAAAAAAATGGAAAGAAAGAGCCCAGATGAGCAAAAGGTACAATTTGCTAATGAGGTAATGTAACAGATGGTGTGTATATGTAAATAACTTATATGCACTTACAGGAGTATGGATATAACCAAGTCACTCATCACTATTAAGGTATTTATCCTATTAATTCTCCTGGGATATTAATAAATATTGTTGTATTGCAAATGAGAACTGAACAAGGTAAACATGACTTTGAAAATTTTGGCCTATCTCAAAAAGAAATTTATGGTAGACTAGAATTCGGAAGTAAACCAACAACATCTACTGCCAAAAATAGCACTATTTCTGCTCTGCTCAACAGATTTGGACATTAAAATGTCTCAGAAAACCCTAATTCATTTCACTTATCCTTTATAAATGCATGACAAATGCATGTAGGTATGGAGTATTTGTTTTCCAAAATGTCACAGAGAATCAGTAACAGAAGCAGGGAAACAATCTAGAACTACTGAACCTTTCTCTTTCTCTTGTATGAATGAAGCACATGAATCTGGTTTTATGCCCTTGAAACTGTACCTTAAGTTTTAATAGTTTATAAGAAATGAATTGAATATGTGACTTCAAATATCAATCCACAGCCTTTCCAAATCTGATTGACTAAATAGTTTTGATAGGCAGCTGCCAGTCACTACTGGTTTTTCTTTACTAGCCAGGCAAAAATGGGAAGGAAAGACACATTATGTGCTAAAACATAGCCAAGAGTTAAAGGTAGATATGACATGAAAATTATACAAATCAGCTCTTCTAAGAAAATAGCTCCAACCATTTTTGTTGATTTAAATGTCTATCTCTTTGTGCATAACAAAGCAAAGGTTAAATAAGGTTAACACTTTACTAGTTGGACTGTAGTAGACTCTTCAAAATAACTAGCCTACAATCTTGACATTGGAAGACATTGAGAAGACAAATGCTGTCAGTGACTCTTACTCATACAAAACGGAGCCAGCATCAAAGATGTCAGCAGAACATTTTCTATTTTCATTTAATTCTCTCGGCGTTTTCATTGGAAATGTGCATACGTTTCAGTATCGGGCTGCCAAAGTTAAGGAATTCTCAGCTTTGCACAGATGATTGTACTGCTCAGTATCTAGTGCGGTTAACCACTTCACTGAGTGGTTGGAGCACGGCATGAAGCAGGGGAGCAGTCACCTTTTCCCATAAGCAGCAGCCTCGGAGACGCAGTGAACCAAAGGCAAAAATACTCAGAAGTATTCCTGATAGGACCTTAGTCAGAAGATGGTGCTATTATAACAGAGCTTCTAAGGCAGCTGGGTCTCTACGGAAAACCAAAGCATATAGGTCAGGCTCAAGAGAAAGTAAACCCCAAGTGTAAATCGAAAGTTGATTTTAACACAAGTTGATGCTCAGCATCTCACTGACTACACCTTACAGAAATGTAGTCACTGACAGACCCTTTGATTCTACACCTTGGCTTGCTTGCAGTGTTTACATCAAAGGGGAAATGCACAGAAAAACATATACTTTAAACTGCCATTCACAAACTGTTGCAAAGTCATTTGGATCTCACCAGCTCACTACAGAAACCCTGAAAACATCAACAACATTTTAATGCATTTTCTATGTGTTATAGTGTACTTCTGTGTCAAGTTACAGGTTCTGACTGAATTGCTGCTGTTATTGCGAACAACCTGGATATATGCAGTAAAACAATTGCACTGCCTCAAGCAGGATTACCTCAAGTATGTACACAGAACGGCTGTTCTGTGTCACATAGCAGTAGCCTTACAAACAGTTCCTTTTCTCTTTCCAAGGGAAAAAGTGGAGGTTGCCCAATTTTCATTAAAAAAATACCAAATTTTCTGCAATGTAAGAAAACTAAAGTGTGACTGTGAAGGAGAAAAAGCTGATGTTGGTGGGAAAATGGGCAAACAAGAATATAATTACCAAAACATCTGGTTGCATGTAAATGAACATGGTAATTACCCCCATAGCAAATGGGCGATTAGAAATGCATAAAAACAGAGTAGTCCACAGGAAAGCTGTTTGCAGTAATTGATGTGATGAACGAGATGGATTCTGCAGGCTTGGGGCAATCATGGAAACTAGATTATATAGAAAAACACAAAACCATTAAGCAGGAAACACCATAGATGGAGTTTACTGTCTGACGGAGTTCTCTTCTTGCTAGAAAAGACTTAGTGTCATTTTTAATAGCTAGAATATAAAGAATGTACATATATGTAATGAAAATCCAACTGGGGACAGGTGTCTTCATCATGATCTAGGTATGTAGTGGAAGAGATCACCATTCCTGGCTATGCTTCAGGACCTTTCTGAAGGACGTTACTGGATTGAGTAAACTCAAAAATAAAAAAGTAGTGGAACAATTTGTTTAAAAAATTACAAAAATCCTATTTATGAGCTGAAACAGCTTGATTAGCCTGGCATTGCTTGAATGCTCAAGCAGATCACGCTCCTGGAAGGCTGATGGGTCATAGTGCTTGGAGTCAGGGCAGTGCCTTGTAACTAATGATTCTAAGGAGAACGATATAGTAGCTGTGTATCACATTAGTAACCTCATTTTAAAAATGCAAATATATGTGTGTCATCTGGTTGCTGCCTTGATAATTGTTTTTTGTCTCATTTCTTACAGCTTTTTCAACATCAGAGGTCAGCTAAGGGGAAAGATTTTAGGAAGGAAAACATTTTAGGAAACATTTTGCAGTGCTACTTAGTTATTCTACAGTAAACCTGGAGGAGCTCTACTGCTTCTACTGTCGTGTGTATTTACGTCATGGGAAAACTAAAAGAATGGTAAAAGAGTTAGAGACAGTCAATGGAAATGGGGTGTAACATGATTGAAGAGAGGGGTCAAATTCTTTCCTGCCAAAAATGAGCAAACCTCTGTGAAAATGTTAGTGAAGCTTCACTCAGAAATGTCAGGAGAAATTTTAGCCAGTGTGGGAATTTCAAAATGACTACTTTTCTGTTGCTGAAACAAGAGCCATATCTCTAATCACCTTTTTGATTAAATGCAGGCATTTTCAATGGGCTATACCATGCACCATTCTGTGAGACGCCTCTCCTGTTTCCCTGCCTTGGATGCTAAGATGCAGAGCTCCTGGACAGCCCTCGTGTCTGGACTGTGTCAGAAAAGGGAATCCTGCAGCTTCCAGGCTCCTTTCCACAAATGTGGGAACTCACAGTCCCTGGGGCTTCTGGCTCCTCATCAGGGTACGTTGACGCCCCATGGTCACAGCCCCTGCCAGGCAGAGAGAGCTTCTGTGAGGTACCAACACTGCCTCAGCTCTCCTGCCCTGGTGGCCACGTCCAGATCACTGGTGTAGGCTTTTTAAAAACTTTAAAAAAATATATCTTTTCATGATCTTTTTAAAAAACTTCTAGTCTAAGTTTGAGAATTCCCATGTTCAGTTCAGTTCTGAAGTGTGAAATTCTTTCTCCAGAACTTTAAGTCATGACCTTCAGCCATTTTTTGTTGTAGATGAGTGAGAAGAAAGAATAAAAGCATAAAGGCTTGGTTATAAGAAGAAGAAAATTGAGAATTAAGCAGTTAATTGTATTCTAGCATGAATAACATTCTCATTACCTCACTGTCCAATTCAGATAAACAGAAAGAATCAGAAATACATTTACAAGTATTTCAAGGGCACTGTTAATTTTGATAGATTTTGTATTTACACCACTATATCTGAGACTAAACATCTGGTTCTTGGATATATGTCCTGAGGTTAGCAATGTAGATCCTGCTAATTCGTAACTCTATAATTTTTACTAAATTAGTAGATTTCAAACCAGCAGGCTCAGTAATTTGCTAAAAATTATTTCTTTAATGGGAATCCAAGTTTTTTACTAGCTATATCAATTCCATTTTCAAAGGGAAACCAATTACGATGTTTTGTTTCTTGCTAAATGCCCAAATACTTTTTACAGGAAGGTTTTGTGGAAGTCTATGCACTTACCTACATATGTTTATCCACAAGAATTCATACCATGGTGTCAAACCAAGAAAAATTCCATGTGTGTGAAAAAGAAGGAAAAAGTGAGCAAAAAAATTTCTCAAAGATTCATATCCCAATTAAACAAGTAAATAACTCGGTAGATCTTGTCTTTGTTCCATCCCTCCAGCACTGTCTAGGAAAGAGCATTCCCTGTGGGAGCTGTTAGTCTTGAATAATAAAACAGATAACATGCAGAGAAGGCTGAAAAGAGCCATTTCAGAGGTTAAGGGAGAAACAGTAATTCTGAAAAAGAATCCCAGTGGTGGATGTATAATTGCACCAAATAAAAGGGAACACGCTTTGTTGTGGCAAGTTAATACAAGACAGCTCAGCAATGAAAAAAAAATAATCAGACACAAAAAGCTTTGTTTTCCAATTAGATCAGCTCAGGGAGTTTGATGTACGTGCCATGTTTCTCCACCACATCTTGTCCAACTTTTGATCTCTGTGCAGTTGAGTAGCTCCAGGTCTGAGCTGGATTTTGCCTTTGTGGAAGGACTTACGAGGGGCAGAGACGCCAGAAAGAGCCCCCTCCAAGTTTTCTTCTCACAATTTAATTACAGAGCATTCCCATTTTCACAAACATTTCTGCTCACAAGTCAGTTGGAGACTCAGAAGTTGTACAGAGAAGATCCTGCTCCCACATCTTTGCTTTAATATTATTGTCTGAGAGCTGTTCCCTAGAAAATATGTTACTTTCATATCTGCAGCCAACATCTGCCCCGGGATCCCCTGCTACACAGATATTAACACAGTCTCTGTCTTAATGCAATGCTGAACTCCCCACTGAGCAGGAGGAAAATGCAAGGAAGAAAAGGGAGGAATGCGTCACTGCCTTCAACTCTTCTGGTGCAGATTTACGATGCCGCTGAAAAGGTGCTCCAAGATTTGCTTCAAAGACATCTTGGTTAGTTCTGTAGAAGTAGCTGTGAAATATAAGCACCCCCACATAGGAAAGGTATGGTCTGTACTCTACATGTGGCTTGATTTTATTGCTCACTGCCCAGATTTCCACAAACAAGTATGAAACTAGAAAAGCACTTGGTAAATGCAAAGCATAGGTCCAGGTAGTCCCTCAGATTGCATATCATCCATTAAAGTTATGAGCTTTAGGGACAAGTGTCAAGCATATGCATCACTCCAACAAGAACGTGGGATAGGGATTACAGCATGGAGATCTGGTTGTCTGCCCTATACTGCCTCTCGCCTCTACTTCTCTTACTCAAGTCTCTCCACTTTTCTCTACCTATCAGCAATACTAATAACACACACTTATTTTATAAAGCATTAACATCTGCTAAAGCAATGAAAATATCTTCATTCATATTAATAATAATAATTGATGCTGCCCATCTGGAAGCAAAAAAGTACAGAACCAGAACAGAGTATTTAACTCGAAATATAGCAGTCAGGAGAGGCGTCTGTGTCATGTGTTGTAAATATGGAAAACAGAATACAAAAGGCCCATTTAATTCACATGAGATTCCCAGTCCCTCATGTACCACGTTTGGTGCTGATTTATTTGAACTAAGATGGCAAGAAAACCTCCTCTTGCTGTTTTTGGTTGGATTTTTAGTTTAGTTTTCTTTTGTTTTTAATCAAGCTCTTGCTCAAGCTCTGTGAGTAAGAATTCAGCAACACATTGTAAATCACAGTTTGCAAGTTCTGTGACTGCAGATGAGATAGTAAAAGATAATGCTGTATTATTCACATGTGGTTTGTTCGTCATTCAAGCACCACATGTCAGATTCTCCCTACACACAGCTGAATGTGTGAGTGGAAAAGTTGGTAGAGGTTGCAAAGAACATAATTTTAAAATCCTGCTTATTAGGATCCTTTGGTTATTGCTGAAACAATTCAGAATCTTATGAGTACATGCTTAAACCATTTTTTTAACCACCTTTGAGTCAGTCAATTCATGATGAAACTGGTTCAAAAGAGGAGCTGACAAAAAAAACCCACCCAGAAACAAATAGTCAGCAAGCCAGCCTTTTCCAAGTAAATAGGAGACAAAATTATATTCCAAAATGAAGTGTCCGACATCCCATCATGGTAACAAAAGGTTTCTGAAAGCTTCACGTCCCAATTAAACATCCCAGTAAAATATCTTCCACAATGTAACATTATTTTAAGGGTGTCAGAGACTGTCATTGTTTACGGTTGCCTGAGTCATGGGGTTGTAAAGGACGTGTCAGTCAGGACAGCCCTTCAGGTATACAACAAAACGAGGAATGATCATTCTTTTTATTTAAAGGTGTCCATGCTGATTTCTGTCCAAGATTTGTACTGATCAGATGTTGTCATCTACCAGATGGCTTCAAATCAATTTAATTTTCACTTTGATTTTGTATCAGAAAAAAAACTAATGCAATCCAAACAGGTAGGTTTTTGACTATCAGCAAGCATCTGTTAATGGTGGAGATGGTTCACCAGCTGCAGTTTAAGAAGGAACAAAATATAAGTATTTTTCAAAATGTCTGTACTAATAAATGAACTGCAACAAAATCTATCCCTAATTATTGATCTCTTGCTTTTACTTTTAAAAGCATATATAAAGTTAGTGTCATTTTGTCATTTGTCTCAGCAGCAAAATCACAGCAGAACAAAATAGTATTACAGGTTTATTATGTCTCAAAATATAGAAATATATTCCAACAGCATATTTTAAAGAATAATATAACAATAATCTTAAGTTTCTTATTCTTAAAATGGTACACCATTATTTAAAAATATATTACTTAATGTACCTAAAATTTAGTTTCCATCAAATTCCATTTAGAATTAAGTGAGTTCAAAAAAGCATATCTACTTACCCAATTTATACAGAAACCAGTAGATTTTTTAGAAGACAACCCAAGAATTTAACTGTTCAGAAATGTTAATTCGGTTGGAGACATTATATTTTGCTATACACTCTTGTGCCTGAACTGCAACTACACATAGATATGTAGATAATGTCAGTATAAAATAATGATGGAAGTGTAAAATGGAACTGTTGTATTAAGGAGAAAGAGCTCCCGAGGCTGAAATTAGAACTGTTAATTTTTTAAAAATAAAAGACTGTATGTATAAAGAGGATTTATGTATTACTCCAATTGCAAGGTAAAATAAATTAGTTTCTGCAAAAAAAAAGACATTTGCACATACACATGCATACACAGTTACACACACACACTGGTTTTATCAGCCTGTAATATTCTGAGTTCTCTGAAATATGTTTTAAATAACCAGAGAAGTAAGAGTTTACATTAATAGTCTGTCTAAAGAGAAACTGATATGTCCTATTCATTTTTTAACAACTCTCTGAGAACTGTTTAAACAAAGCATTTTTAATCAAGGCAATTCATGATAAAAGCATATACTATAATTAGTCAGGTAATAAAAAGCAAACAGAGTTTCTATTTCCCCATTTTTATAACACTAAAACAAAGGGTGTCCAAAGGCATTAAATGTGCTGAATTCAAAATAAGCATATGGATAGTGGTGGTGGGAATGATAATCTGTAATTTGTTATGCAATGCACAATCACAGGATTTCATTTGAGGTCAAATTTTTAGGTAGATTAAAAATGATACATCGTAGAATGTGTTGCTTTGGAAGGGACCTTTAAAGGACATATAGTCCTAACCCCCTCCAGTAGTCAGGGACATAGACTAGATCATTTGACTAGATCAGACTGCTCAGAGCCTCATCAAGCCTGACCCTGAATGTCTCCAGGGGTGAGGCTTCCACCACCTCTCTGGGCAACCTGTTCCAGTGTCTCATTACCCTTATTGTAAGGAACTTCTTCCTAGTGTGTAATTTAAACCTACCCAGCTCTAGTTTAAAACCATTGCCCCTCATCTTATCACTACACGCCCTTGCAAGCAATTCCTCCCCAGCTTTCTTGTAGGCCCCCTTCAGGTACTGGAAGGCCTCTATAAAGTCTCCCCAGAGCCTTCTCTTCTCCAGACTGAAAATAAATTATTTACATGGTCTTAAGAATTTTCAAAAATTACAATAGCTAATGGTAAAAAAATGAAAGATATTCTATCTTAGAGGCTCATGATTTAAACCAATCTCCCCCTGATAGAAAAGCAGATGGGACTGGAAGTACGCTGCAAATTACCCAATGGCTCTTATGAGAGGTGATTTTCATCTTTGAAAACAGCCAATGTCAAGGACAAGGTTTTCAATTAAACAGGTGACAACAGCTGCATCCCTTGTGCCTTCCCTTGCACACTCAGAAATCACATGCAAATGTGGGAACTAAATAAAGCAAAGGCCTTCTGTACCCTGTCTTCTGTGTATTTTGTGTATGTAACTCGGATATATGATGGGAGGATTGTGTGATTTTTTCGCTTGATTTTACTTTGTGCTGTTATTATTAAAATATTTGCAGGAGCAATGTAATAGATAATAGACTGCTATGATTTGAGGTACGAATGTTGTAGTAGAATTTTTAGTGTTAACTTGGAAGTCATAGAGACGAGAGTCTGTCTCCACAGAATTCCAGAAGCTTTGAGCCTTTTGCAAACTTTGCAGTCCACCAGCCAAGAAGTAACATACTCCTCCAGTTACACTCATTCTGTTAAACAAAATATTTCTAGCAATTATGTGCAATCTTTTCCCTTCTATTTTCTATCTCCTGTTTATTTACTTAAGCACTGTTCAACATTTCACTTTTTCTAATGGAGCAGAACTTCTAAAAGAAAAAAAAAAAAAAAGGTTTCACTAAACAGTTTTGTTTAGGTTTTTTCTGTTCCTTTTTCTAAATAAATACCCCACCACAGTTTTCATTGGCACAATATGACCAAGTGCATTTTAGTTCCTTTAACAATACAAAGCAGTTATAGAGGTTCTGGAGTATCTATCTTTAAACAAAAATCTTACAAAGGCTTTACTTTAAAATATTGAAGTGGAATGAAATAGATTCCAGTATGGTCAATTGAAGTTTGTGAAGTTCTACTGCATAGTGAGGTGACCCATAAAATAAATGGTTCTGAAATTTTGTTCATACAAAAGAAACTATGTACTTTTAAATAAATAAAAGCTACTATATACATTATACTGTACATTTAAATGAGAGATGACATGAAATGGAATAAATTTAGGACTGCCTTTTCATCAGAAAGGCTCATATCTTGACTTTATTACAATCCTGAATAAAACCCTCTGCTTTAGATTACTTTTTTATTCTAGTGGCAGCCACATGAACGAACCACCATATTCCTGTATTTTTTTAAAATAACATTGGAACTGTCATCAAAGTAGAGCACAGAGATTGCATTCAGTTTTGTTGGTGCACAGCATGGCTTTGGTACATGATCAGGGAACATCAAGTGAACCTGAAAGACAGATAAATACATAGCTCATATATCAAACAGAGAGGTACAAGGAGGACATCAGTGCAAAACATGTCTTTGCAATTCAGAGAGTGCTGTGGTCACAGATTTTCCTTAGTTAGCAACTTTAAAGCACAGCTTACCTCCAGAACATTGCTCTGATTTCAAACACACAGGCAGAGTTATACACCAATAGCAGATGGAGAGAGAAATGGGGACAAGCAGCCAAGACATAAAGTTGGTTTTCACATGAAGTTTAGAAAAGAGTTGGAGTTAGGCAGCTGCTCAGGAAAACCTTTAAACATATTGTCAGTACCACCTCTGCTGAGGACAGTGAGCACATGAAGCACAGGCTCAAGTCCCAGGTCTCACTGTGCTAAAATGCTTTCCTGTGGCAGACTCATCATGGAGAAAAGTCTGCTGCAGGCAGCCAAGGCCATGCAGGCAAAGGCTCAGACTGGAACTGTTTTCAGCCTATGAAGCAGTAAAACATGGGTTCTCAGACAGCATGACTGTAGTTTACGCTCTTATCTAGGTATCTATGGATCCATTTCTAACTTCTTCCGAAGTCAAAATCAATTCATAAAGTGGGTGCCAGCTGGACAGAAGGTTTGGGGAAAGGGCTGAGGCAGAGAAGGCATTATGTTCACTAAACTGAAATATATAAATGAAAGGTTAAACAGAAGAAAAAAAGGTTTGAACAGCATCCCAGAACCAACAAGATCTAGTGGAAGTATCTGAAAATGGGGGAAATACAAGTTCTTTGTACTTGAAAGAAAGTTGGTTGTAATATTCTACACATGCTGAAGACTTGGAAACTGGGGAGGTCAGAAAAGAGGGAGTTGTAATAGAGAGGACAAGAGATTATTAAGGCATGGATGAAGACTTCAGCGGTAATAGGTTTCGTTTGTATGTTAAGTCTTTGTAAATCTGTTAGAGCCATCTGTCTTGCAGTGATATAAGCGCAGAGCCTTTGCCAGACAACAGAGAAAAGTCTATCAGGAAACGATTTTTACATAACTGTTACCATGAGAAGGTCTTTTGAAATGTGCAATAATAAATCCTGAAGTAGCAGTTTAGTAAGGGTTTAGACAAACATTTAAAAACAGTTTAACAAATGAATAGCAAAGCACTGGAGAAAAGAATGATTGTGCCTCACCTAGGCAGATGTTTGCCCTGCTATAACTCCCTGCCACCCCAGCTGGGAGCTCCATGGCCCTGCTACCCTTGCATGACAGTGATGCTCACAGTCTTTTCAAGAGTGAGCCTTGAGGAAAGTCAGGCCTTATCTACCTACAAATCCACTGACTTGCATGCCCATGAGGTCAATTCTACTCCAATGCCTTTTCAGAGGGTGATGGTAATCAAAAGAGGAGAAGAAAGCTTATAAAATTCATTAAATGCAGTCTATCTTGTATTTATATGCATCTGTATCATCTCTCTAAATTCCGTCTCAGAGAAAAAAGGGAGAGGTACTGGCCCAGAATTTCTCCTATTCTTGTTACAAAAGCAAAAAAAAAAAAAAAAAGAGTCAGTAAAGTTTGGAGGGGTACCAAGGAACAATCACTTCCCAACAGAAAGAGTGGGCTTTTTTAGAATGGTGTAATCAGTATGGCTGGGAGATGATTACATTTGGATTAGGGTGGGGTGTATGAATAATTGTTTCCCAAGCCTTCCCCATGTGCACACCTTGTGTAAATCTGAATTTTGTATAATTTAAACCAGAAAGCATTCAACTACTGTTATCTCATCTAATTTATGTGCAGTTAAAATTTAATTAGCCTCATGATTTTTTGGCTGCACAGCTGAATGCATGTACAGTACATGCAGAGGGAGACACAATTCCAAAAAGGCCATAAAAAGGAGGGAAAATTTAAGTATCCACTTTAAAAAATAGGACAAGCTACACAAATGTCTTAATAGGAAATTAACCATTTTTGGAAAGGATAGACACATAAGAGAAAGTTGCACTGGGCCATTTCTTATTTAACAGTCCATAATTACACAGGGAACTCTAACCTGGGGATCTCACTGGCATTGGCAACTTTTCTGGGCAATGTTTGCATAATACTAAACTCTTGCTTTGCTGACCTACTTCTTTTCAGCTGAGGACTGCATATGTGCTGTTCTTCATCATCTCCTAGGCATATGAATATATTCCTTGCCAACTAGCATTTGCTGTTCCCCTTCACCTGAACCCCTTGCCTCAATTCTTCTGTTTATTTCCAGTCTCTCATTTTTTCCCTTCTTTTTGTGAATCTTGCTGACTTGAATTCTGGTATCAAGGAATAACATTGCATTGGTGGCTGGACTTGTAGAAGGTGCAGAAATGAAAAGTTGAATGGAAAGGAAAAGGTCTCAGTGCATGCTGAGGTTTTAAAAATGTCACTCTTGTGTAGAAAGACTTCGCTGTTTTCACAAACAGATTTCGCTTTCTGTCAGAAAGAAACTTTGTCTGTTTGAATTCTTTCCCTCCTTTTTGTTTTTATTTGCTGTGGAGAGGTTGGTTGTTTGGTTTGTTGTTTTTTTCCCTAGGAGTGTAATAACTCATTTCCAAAGGAAAAGGTTTTTCAGGCCCAGGGTTTTTATGTTGAAATAAAAGAAAAAGATCACCATCCATAGGCAGACTCATGAGCGTAATCTGGTGGTCAGGATACTTTCCTGTCATCAGTTTAAATCAGAGAGAGCCTTAAAACTCTGTTTGTCTAATTTCAGTTGAGTGCCTTGACCTTTCCAAATTAGGGGTGGCAGCCCTTTCCTGTTCTGATTTTGTACTCCCACTCCCTCCTCATGTATTAACTCTCATTCTTCTGGTTCTTCATCATTCTGCTAATATTGATGCTGTTCAGAGTCAGATCCTCAGCTGGCACAGGTGAAAAATCACGACTGGGCATTGTACTTACAACATTACGTTTAGGCATGGTCTAAAAGTCTTGATTTCTGTCAGTGTGTTTTCTGCCCCACAGCTGAATGTTGTTGGGGTGGAGGAAGCCCAGTAAGCTGCTTCAACTAAGATCATCTTTTTGGTTGTCCCACTTGATGCACAGGACTAACAGAAGAACTAGCAGAGGCAGAAAGCTGGCTGCAAATGTACTAGGCAGAGCAACATGTACTTTACATGTACTAGGCAGAACAACAGATCCAAAGACACTTATTTATAAATTGCGTTTGTTAGCCAGGCATGACTGAACACAATTTCTTAGATGCAAATGCATCTGCTTGCAAAGCTTCATGTTAAATTACGGTTTAAATATCTCTGCCAACTACTGACAACAGAGGTCCAGAGAGTGGCCAACTGTCAATGTTCCTGGAAGGTACAGCATGTAGATATTAACATGGAGCTTCAATAAGCAGAGAAAAACCTCTTGGAACTGAGACCAGGGGCCCCTTTGGTTCTTGTCTACACAATTCTCCGGTAGTATGACACAGTCTTCTCATGTTACTGCATGAGAAATGGAAGCAAAACCTACCACACGGGCCACTCTGGACAGTTCATCCTCTTTCCAGTGTAATCATCAAAGCACATCTTTGAAATGGGTTATCTTTTACACAGAAACAAGCAAAATCCTATAGTAGCAAAGAGAGGAGGAGACAGCCCTTTCCCAAGACACTTACAACTGCAAAATACGCAACTACAACATAGGCAGAGGCATACCAGAGTCTGAACAATGGCGTGGTTTGTTGCATTCATGTGGGCATTGAGGGGGAAAGAACACTCTCCGTCACAGTAAAATGCAGCATAGCCCTCCGGTGCAATAATCCAATCCTAAACCAAGAACAAACAAATGCACTCAATTTTTTCTTTCTTTCTCCCATTCAGAGAATTTAAGACCATATCAAACTAAGATTTATCCAAGGACAAAATAAACTTCAAAGTGTGGCATGTTAAATTACTTCTTTGCCAAAAAAAAAAAAAAGAAAAAATGAAGTATTTGCTTTGGTTATGCAAAGCTCAGATGAAATCTAAATTAAATTTAGAAATCTGAACTGAATACAAACTTATAAGGCTGTAAGGGGAATGAAAGGTCCAAATATGTTTTGTCAGAATACTTTTCTTCCCAGACTGAAAACCTTGAGCACTTCTTGGTGCAACAAAAGTAATTAAAATTCATCCTCTTGCTTCAGCATACTCAATATCATTAATTGTATTATTGCACAAGACTGAGGGTTGTTGGAGATTACCCATTGGAATGTCACTGAATCATACATTTTGAGTATTTCTAGCAACACAGCGTGGGGAAAAAAACACAAGAGGGAAAATATTTCAAAATGTTAATGAGAGCTATGTGTTTAGTTTGCTGAATTCCTCCTTTCCCAGGCGAAGGTAATGGAGGTGCAGTGGGAAGGATAGGATCAAGTATTGAATTCCTGAGTTTTGTTTCTTTTTATCTCATTTCACTCTAATTTTACCAATCAAATATTGTACAGTGTAGCTTTGACTTTCTAACTGAAATGTTGGAGTCCTGAGAGTGGTTTTTTATGAAAAAAATAGATTTTCTTTTCTCTGTGACCACCTTGAGTGGCTGCTATGAGAGCCTTGCACATCTTGGGGCATATCAGAATTTACTGTTTCAAGAAATGAAAAAACTGGTGATACCTGGAAAAGTCTGTGATCTACAGAGAGACAACAGCTCCCTTGTTCAGTAGCCTGAGTTCAAGTCAATACCACAAGCCTGCTCTGTGGCTGTGGACAGGGAGATTATGCTCTTCAGACTTGGGAAAACAGTCTCTGCCTACTTCTTCAGGCTGCTGTGAGGATAAACATACTACAAAAAGTCAGGCAGAGTAATGAGGCCATATGAGCTAGATGTGTAAAGAATGAGCTGTCACTAAAGAGACAGAACGCTTTTTCTCCTCGTAGACTTGTTCTGCTCATAGAATTATTTTAAAATAATTCAGAGAAATCTGAAATGCACAGACAGCCATCTCTGATTTCTTACCTACATGTGTAATATGTCTAGATTATAGGTCCTGATGACCACCTTTTTCTTTCTTTTTAGATAGCTTCTTGCTTTCTGGAAAAAAAAACCTAGATTGATCTCTCATAATGCCACATCTCTATGTTTATGAGCTTTTACTACAAGTACCGTCTTTGTTTGTTTGTTTGGTTTTGGTTTTGTTTTGTTACAGCACGGCAGATTGAATTTTTCCTAGCAATTACAAAAACTTAGCTATGGTATTCTAAAAATCACTGATCCAGCCTCTAGTTCCCTATGGAATGTATCCCCGTGAAATCTCTCTGACCTGCAGTAGACAGCATCAAACCAGGGAGAATTCAAGCACAAATTTCAGAAGTTCCATTGCTCACTGTGGGGACTTGATTTCAATCAAAATCCCCACAGTGAGCAGTGGAACTTTTGAAATTTTTCTTGTGGATTTTGTGGATCTATTCATGTCTTGAATAATAGCTCACATCTACCTTTATGTGAGTGAATCCAGATCTTACAGCCATTAGTGTCTGCAAAACTATTGAGAGAACAGCAGTCAAAAAAGGTAAAGCGATAGTGGTAGGGATTCATTAAAAAATGCATTGAAAGAGTTTGTTTCTCATCAGTGAAATACCAATTACCATGAAGAAAACAGGCTCCAAATAATGGGGGACTTTCAAATAGATTGTCCCAATTTGAATTGATAGGAAACAGCACTTATATTCGTACCTGCCATCCTAAGTCTCGGAAACTCACGTAAAGTTCATGTTTCTTACATGCTTGCTTTTGCTCACTTGTGTTATAATCTACAAAAAGAAAATAATAATAATTTGTTTAGAATCATTGCTAGAAACAACATGATTTAGCTATTTTTGACCAAATTGTAACAAAGGAAAGGAACAAGCATACTATCATTTATATTCTTAGGGTTGGTCGTAAAGGCTATATAAGCTTGGAAATGCAGAATCAGCAGTGTCAGCCAGACACAGTATGTGTACACAGAAGAAGCAATTCATCCAGCATTAGGGGAAACAGGTTTACAAGATGTCCATGTGCTGGCTAGCTAGGTAACAACTCTGATAATATGGACACAGGTAATCAGAGGAGGACAATGAGATCTTGATCCAAGATATGGGGAATTCATCTGTGTGTTGGCACACGTTTAATTGACAGGTAAAGTAGACCAATTCAATAGATAAATTAACAGTGATAAAAATTGTCCTGAAGCAACAGAATTTCCAAAAATATGTTATTTAAATATTAGCACACTTTGTACTCCTTCAGTTTTTTACCATATTTTCTGGAAATATTCGCTGCTTGATGATCTTTACTTGGTAACAGTAATGTAAACAAGTAGACTAACAGATGTTTTTTAAAGACCTGAGTGTTTCTGTGCTGTTACAGATGTGTCAGGATAGAAGGACACAGAGAACTTTCCATACACACTTCTCCAGGACAATCTTAATCTTGGAGAAAATTATTTCTTCCTTACTACCCCTGAGTTACAGGTTAGGAAGAGAATAGAAGGCTCATGCCTTCATCACATTAGCACCCGAGAGCTGGTTTATAGTGCTATTCAAGTGATGCCATCAGTGAAGTATGTGATGGAGCAGAGAGGACAGGCTGTCTCCTTTGGTTCCATTTCAAGAATGCTTAAAGTGGAGATTTTGGACCAAAATAACCATACTGGCAAGAAAAAAAAAAAAAAAAAAAAGTTTGGCTGAAATTCACAGCAGCAAAAAAATCTGTAAACAAACAAGGGAGATACTGAAAATGCAACAGAATCTTATTTTCAGGAATATTTTTTTTTAAGAACATTTTTTTAACAATAAAAGACGAGGCTGGGATGGGAGGATGGGAGCATCTTTGCTGAAAAATTTCTGGAAAACGAAGAGAGGCTTTTTTCACATAAAATGAAAGGGAATGAGCTCTACAGTCTGTGAGATAACCTGTTGTAGTTCTTCACTATCCTTGCACAAGACTCTTTTGAAGACCTGGCCTAAAGGAGCTTTTCTGCAAATTTACCAGCTGCGTCTTATCAGTTGTCCTGATCTGTGCTATCATTGGTTTTCTGGGTTCTCTTCAGTTTCTCTGTGTCTTTCTGAAGAAGCAATGGTCAAAACTGAACACAGTGCCGAATAAAATAAAATTATTATTTCCTATAATTTCTGGATTGCTTTCTAGCAGTATAATCCAAAATGGGAGTTTTGCAGCAAAGCTACACTGTTAAATTATCAGCTTGATATCCCTTTTTTTATATACTCCAGACTAGTCACTTTAGGGTTATGTTCCATTTATGCAAATCAATGAATAAAGAACAGGCTGGACGTGAGGGTGTTGATGGGAATTCAAGTATGATAGGGCTGCAGCAACCATGAAACAGCGGAGTTCAAAGGTTCTGAGAGATGCCTGAGAAGATCAACAACAGCATTGCAACCCTGGACTTCAGGAAAACATATTCCAGCAAGTTCAAAGATCTTCTTCACATGATTTAATAGCCAATTGGCCTGGAGGGCAAAGGAGAACAGGAAAGCTTGCTGTTCTCCAAAACAAACTGAGAAGAACAAGGTAAGTCTACTCACATGTGCAGGACAAGTAAGTATGGCACAAAGCCACTATGGCTGAATAGGAAACTCTTGACTGAATGCAAATTCAAATAGGAAGTAAAAGTAACGTGGAATTGGGATAATCTACACAAAAATAATATAAACACATTGCCTGAACATACAGGAATGGGCGTTAGAAAGCCAAAGCTTAGCTGGAGTTGAAACTTGTGGGAAATGCAAAGATCAACAAGAAAGACTTCTATAGGGACATTCATAGAAAAAGGGAAAAATATAAAAAACACAGGTTCCTTGTTCAGTAGGGCAGAGGACCTAGTGACAAGGACTCAGAAAATGTTATGGTACCCAATGACCTTTTTGTCTTGTTTTTTAGTGGCAAGATTTACCCTCAGGACTCCCAAGTCCCTGACCCTAGTGATTGAAACTCTACCCACAGCAAAAGAAATAGTTAGGAACCACTCAAGCAAGTTGAAGATAGATGATTCCATGTGAGAAGAAAGGATGAACTTCAAGGTGAGGAATGAGCTGACCAATGTCATTGCAAAGTCCCTCCCTGACATTTTTTGAGTGTTCATAGTAACTGGAGGATATTTCTGATGATTCAAAAATGCAAAATATCACACCTATCTTCAAGAAGGGCAATAAGCTTAACCTCAGTTTCTGAGAAGTCTGTGGTGGAAATTCTTCCTGGAAGAACAAGAAGGTGTTTGGGAACAGTTAGTACGTATTTACTAGACTAAACTGTGCCTAACCAACCTGATCGATTTCTGTGGTGAGCTGACTAGCTTTGTGGGCTTTTGAAGAGCACTATATGTTGTTCGCTTTGCTTTTGAGTAGATTTTTGATACAGTCTCCCACAGTATTCTTAAGGGCCAAATTGGTCAGATACAGTTTGGATAGGTAAAGAATACAATGGGCGGAAACTTGGCTGGGCTACTGGACTCAGAGGATTGTGATCTGTGGTACAAAGTCCAGCTGGCAGCTGGTTACTAGGGATGTCCCTAAAGGATCATTACTGGTGCCAATACTGATTAATATCTTTGTTAGTGACCTGGACAAAAGAACAGAGTGTGCTCTCTGCAAGTTCACAGAGGATACCAGGTCTAGGAGGAGTGATCAGTCATCCAAATTACCAACAAAATGTTGGACTAAATCAGATCCAGAAGAGGCTCAATGAAATGTCATTCAAAATACCCACCCAAGTTTTACTCTTATTGGTAACGTGCTCCTATAATATGCTTTTTAGTTTTCTTTTAACAGACTATGTACCTACTTTCCGTTGAATATAACTGGGCCCCAATATGCCCCCTGAAATTGTGTGAAAAGCTGTGCACAAGTCAATAGTTTTTGCAGTACTAAATAACTTATTCTAGTACCACCAGGGATGTTAAATCAGGCTTTCTAGGACATAGTACTCCAAATCCTCATTCCTTTTTAAAGATTAGTACTACCTTCTTTCCTATGGTGTTTTCCTACCCCTTCATGGGCTGATTCTCATTACAGTCATTAAAGGTTTTCCACAGGTACTTAGTTATCTGCTGCCATCTCTGATACTCTCAGTTGCTCCAGGGCATGCAGGGTCTAAATACATACCCACATCCTATGAGAGTCCTGTGTTTTTCTGACGTAGCCACTGGAAGCAAGGAAGGATAGCCTAGGGCACCACAAGTTTTCAAAAATCTGTATACTTTTAATATAACCGAGAACTCTTAATCATCCTTTGTGATGAGTAGTCTGTAATAATCTAGTATGTTCTGCATGCATATTAGAAGTAAGGTGAAGGTAGTAGAGACTAAAGAAACTTTAATGTAAAAAAGTTTAACTGTTTCACTCTTTACAAGGATCCATATACTGATTTTGACTAATATCAGTGCTTGTAGGAGGCAAATATTGAGTTTTTCTGTTTCAGCTATTGGTGGGAATTTAAAATTCAGTCATACAGAGTTCAAATCACTTTGCAAAAAAGAACTGACTGAAAAATCTGGGAAAGAAACACAGATGAAAAAGTCAGGACAGTCACAATCTGGCTTGAGATCACACCCAAGCATGCAAACAAATGAAAGCTGACAATTGCTCTTGCCAATTTTTCCTCAGTCATGACATTTTCATATTTAAGAATATTTTAGCACCAGAATGTAGCAGAAGTAGCTACAGTTAAATGAGGAAGTCTGAACAATTAACATATTAGTCATCACATAAATGTCTTCATCATCTCAATGCTCGGAATTATTTGAACATAGGTTAAGTGTTGGTGGCTGAGGACACCTGATTAGATGGTCTGCATTTCCTATGCAAACCATCTAACCCACACACTATGAAGAAAGCAAGACTTGGATAAGTCTGCATTTTTTCCTTGAATCTGTCTTTCATGTAAGACAAATGTTGTGTATTATGCAACATTTCAAATAACTATCAAATGTGACACTCATAATAAGATCTGGTGACAAGGATGTGATTTCACATGCTGTAGCTTCAAGGTCTTTATGCTTATTCTGTCAAGAATCAAAACTGTACATTACTGTGACTAAGAAAACATTGTTCCTCAGCTATTCAGGGACTGTATCTGGGGTCCAAACCCCTATGTAGCAGAAAGAACAGTGGAAAGAGGGCAAGAAAATATATTTATAAAAAATTAAATGAGGATTTTTTTTCAAAGAAAATGAAGACATATAGATATGCCTATATATACTATCACAAATTACTGTGTTTTTAATTAATTAATGTGACACTAACCAACAAAATATAGGAAATGCAGAGTTAGGTATTGTTTTGTGTTTTGATCTCACCACATTATGAGCAAAAATTATGTAGCTTTGGTTTTGAGCTTTCTGTTGTAAGTTACTATTCAATATTTAAATATGGATATCCTCTTGTGCCTAATTACACTTTAATTCTTTTTAGATTATTTTAACAAAATTAAGCCAGACTTTGTTTTAAGGAAGAGTTATGTGATGTTACTTGGGAACAACTTGTCTTGTTTTGATTTGTTTTCCTTTGATCTGTAGTTTGACAAAAATACAACTAGTTAAGTAATAAACAGTTCCATCCTCTGTGCATAGCAGGCAGGTGGAGTCTGAATGCTAAGTTTAATTATGTCTGTCTTTGCACTGGATTGAAGTCATCATCTCTTGAAGTTCTTAGCAGCACAGGGACGCTGACCCCAAATCTGCCAACATTTGCCCAGCTGTTATAATAACTGACACATACAGTTTTATTTTCTTCATGTTGTGTTCATGCATATCCTCATGAATAATTAAAAAAAATGTGTTGTCATCTGGAAAGGAAGAACTGAATTGCCCAGTGGGGCTTTCCTTTTTGATGTACTGAGAATACAGTAAAGCTAGCTAACCATAGAGGTTCAAGAACTTAGAAGACAGCAAAAGAAAAATGGCAGAAGACAAAAGGCAAGAGTCAAAATGAAGATGGTAAAAAGTAAAGGCAAATGAAAGGAGAAATAGAAAAAAAAATAAAAGGAAAAAAGGGGGAAAAAAAAAAAGAAGAATGAAAAAGCAAAGAGAAGAAGGCATGACTAGTAATATCAGGATTGACGTGCAGTGAGAAGTATAACTGAAGCCTGTGACATAAATGACAGCATACCTATCTGGGTCTGGTAACATAGCCTCTGGCCATGTAGATGAGCATTTTTCACTGTCAATGTCTGACTTAGATGCTGTAGACATAGGATTATGCAATAAGCTCAGAAAAAAAGGACCTACATCACACAATTATGCTTGCCTGTCACTGAGTCATTTATATCAACAGTGTTTTGCATCAGGAATTGAGTGCGGTCTATTGACAGGCTCTTGTGAGGAAAATTACAAGCAGAACTCTTTGGGTTTTTCTTTTTAAATACAAAGAGGTGAATTACACTTTTAAAGCACTGCTTGTTGGAAGCTGTAGAGAACTAGGAGAATCAGCCTTCTGTCATAATCCTTCAGGGTTACAGCATAGCCACTACATTTGTACAGTTCCTGGGGCTGGTGAAGAGAAGAAGATGGGCATAGTTTTTTCCCTGATAACAGGCTCTCCCCATGGAAGAACTCTGTCTATGCTCTGTATATACTAGGGGAACTGCTGAGGCAAACTGCAAGGCAAGAGCATGGAAGCTGATGGAGCTACTCTTCCGTGTGGTTTTGCTACAGGGTACATTGCAGTGTGAGACTATAGTCACTCACCTGCCTTCATCTTTGCTGCTTATTCCAGCCTGCCCATATCTTGCTGCATCCACCCCCAGCCAGGACACTGCCCCTGCCTTTGATGCAACTGCATATGTAGTTGCTTCTTAACCTAATTCTATTTTAACAGTAGGTTTTCTTGAATTGCAATCTTTTTTGACACAGATCTGGCATGGATCAACATCTATAGTGATGCACCTTTACCCTCATGCAGACTGGGGACCTAAAGGGATTAAGAGATAATCACAGAATCATAGAAATCATAGAATGGTTAGAGTTGGAAAGGATCTTAAAGATCATTGTGTTCCAACCCCCCTGCCATGGGCAGGGACGCCTCCCACTGGGGATGTTCTGATCTTTCTTGTTTTTGCAACAGCCTTGGAGCACGACTGGATGCACACACAAGGTTGATTGGTGTTTTGAGACATAGACAGCTCTTGCTGAGACAATCTTCATGCCACTGCAACTCACCGGCCTGTGTTGAATTTTTCCCAGGTTAAAGAGGCAGGGAGCTTGCGTTCAGCTTTCCTGCTATAATCAAGGAGGCTTAAAATATCTGTTCAGTTCTCATTTCCTTATGGACTAGAAAGATGGGATTTGATCTAAAAGTATTATATTTAGGTATCTTGTGTATAATGTGTAGTTTGATGATTTTTGCTTCCCCCAAAATAATGTAATTCTCAAAACTAGTAGACATTTTCCAGGAAACACAAAAAACCTTTTTTTCATATTTGTTGTGTAGAAAGAACATCAGTCACCCTTGACATAAGAGATTGTATTTTGGAGCTAATGCATTTGCACAGATCATGTTTAACTGCATTTAAAAACAAACAGACAAACAAAAAGCCCCACTCTTATGCTGTGTTATTAAGTCCAAAGCCCTTCTATAAAAATTGGAAGGTACATGATGCAAAAGCAGTAAAATAGAAGGAACAGTTATTGCAGAAAAAAATCATTCACTACTGAAGTGAATGAATTTAGAGCAAGTGTCTTCTAGCAAGCCTAACTGGTGTGCATGCTTTAATCACCTATTAATTATAAGATGTTTGGTCTATTTTTAACCTGCATTGTACCAAAAAATCTAACCTTTAAACAGTTAATGAAGAGAGAATGTTTAGTCAGTATCACTTTATAAATAAGAAATTATATTTAAAATGTCTTTCTCCTATAGGGGATGTAATTTCTTTTTGTTTGTTTGTTTGTTTGTTTTTTTCTTACTAATAAAATGCTAAAATTGTCTAGTTTGGAACTTCTTTCATTATGTATTTATAACTGCTCCCCTGCAATATTGACCAATAAGAGATTAGTTGTGCAAATGAGCTGTTTGTGCTATAGCTATACAGAATATCAGAAAATTTGTCAATACTCAAAAAAACACCTTCAACAAAAAGAAGTTGTAAATAGATATCCTTCATGCCTTAACAAATGTCAGGGCTTTTAAAAAGCTGGGGTCCTCAGAAGGAACATGTACACCTCTCTAAGCCATCTACCACAGAAATAACTATGCTCCAGGTCCTCAGCACAAACTAGAGAAATAGGACAGTATTTCTTCTATCTGTACATCATAAGCAAACAAAATTGAACCCAGTACTGAGGCAGTAATAATCATTGCTGTGAGTTAGAAACTGTTTTTTCAGGATATGTTTTAAGACTAATTTTTATCTTTGAAGTGGGATTTTATTCCAGTAGATCACCAGGTAAACTTCAAATAAGTTTAGAAAGTCACTGAAGTAATTTCTATAATTTCTCTAGCAACTCAATAGAAGTTTTGTCGTTGTTAAGGCAAAATTCATCCTTGTGGGGGAGATCAGGGAAAGGCTTATGCATTACAATAATGGGGTGCCCAATGGGCCACTTTTGAGGTTCCGAGATGGGTACGAGTAATGCATAATGCTCATAATGGTTTTCTTCAAATAGATGAGTTTCACTCCAGGGCTTAATTCTTTCCACTAAATACTAATTTGCTTACTTGTAGATATTCAGGGGGCTTAAGGATAGCATATATAGTGAGGTTTTGATATGCTGGTTCTAGACATGCCATGCTTTTAGAAAGGTATATTTTCGCACTCTGTCCCCAAAACATAGAAATGTTTGTTCAAAAGTGAGACTATTTAGAAAGTGATTTTGTGTGTCCAGGAGCATTTCAGGAAAGAACTAGACTGAAACTTATTCCAGTCTCTAATGGGGATAACAACATTTTCACATGTATTACTGTCAGTACCTTTCAGGTAAATAAGGGATCAAAGTCACTCCCTTCAGGAATACACTGCATATTTGCATCAGCACATCAGCAGATCTGAACTCATATCTTGGCTTCTTCAGCTGAAAGGCAGTTAAACAAGAGTCCAAACACTGTTTTCCTGAGGCTTCCTAGACAAGCAGTTGGGGTGCAACCCTTCTTTCTACTCTCTCTTTTTGTCACTTGTAGCAAAGACCTTAACCAGTTGCCTAATACATAGGACTAGATTCAAGCTCAGACACAGTCTTTCCCAAACTACTTGGATATTTCACCATCCAGGAGCCCATGATACACGTAAGTGATGTGAGTCAGAGAAGGCAGATCATGCTAAGAGCCAACATAACAAAAGTGGTTTAAGCAAAGCTGGGGAGGGGTGAGGTAGAAATAGAACAGGAACAGAGTTTCTGACAGTTCAGCCAGTGAGCAACATCTCTTTAAGCTGCTGTGACTCCACTGCATGTGAGCAGGTGCCTGTAACTCCCCTAAACACCCCAGAAAATCATAGCTTCATCTTACCCGCAACGCTTGGCATCCTAGAAGATTCCTGATGACTACTGGATTTGTTGCGGCTCTGATTTTTCCTTTTATTGTTGGCTGCTCGGACAGAACGAAAAAGCACTTCGCTTGCCTTGAAGAATGCAACCATGAATGGCTGCTTTGACTGAGGCCCATGCCTTCCAATCAGGCCAGCAGATTTAACATTGATACTTCGACCTATGAAGCAATGGAAATCATAAGTTAAAAGGTGAGCTTCTGCCTCTCCTGAAGCCACTGTGGGACCTCAACTGCTGACTAAAGCATGGTAAGGACTTTGCCCATAATCCTGAATTTACATGATTAAGAATTCTAACTGCATTTCGTTGAATGGAACACAAAACACAAAAAAATGAAACCATTTACAAAAGTTTCAATAGCTTTAAGTTTGCCTGACACTGCACAAGACTGCAGTGTCTCTGTGTTATACATCTTATTCATTATACAGGCATTTTAATTTACTTTCATTTACATATCTACAGAGCTGAAAAATACACAAGCCCCTGTCTGTAGGCTATCAAAAGGATAATGTAATGCAGTCAGCTAATTTTTACATCACTTGAGTGTGAGATGTGGAACCCTATACCCCCAAAGCAAATCAGTAGCAAAGAGAAGCGTAGACAAATATACTTCTGCTTTAAAAATAAATATTGTGCGCTGTTACCCAAACTGATGTTCATTCACCAGTAAAGGTAGGAAGGCATTCAGTTGTTCAAGAGAACAGAGTTTGACATATGTACATTATTGACTCTGGTTCTGTTCCCAGGGGATGTGCATATTTCTTTAAAATATTTGTTCAGTCAGGACTGTGTGGTAACCTCACTATATTATAGGATCTAAACCTCAGTAAAAGAAAGCAAAACAAGTCACTGAAACTGCATCAGTGACATTTTAGCAAATAAACCCTTGCGCTTAACAGAATTTATTTTGGCAGCATAAACACTTTTGTGCGTACGTGTATTATGCAGAGCCCTTCAACCGTCAGAAAATGAGACAGTGTCATGTGAAGCTGTGCAGCTGTGCTGGGTGGGGGGACACAGAGGTCCTTTAAACGGGAAGGCACGGGCACAGTTACGGCATCGGGGCACCTGGGGATTCTTCTAAACCGACTGGAAAAGTTTGCTATGCGGGCGGCGAAGGAGCATCTGCCTCACAAACCATACAATACCGTTAACTCAATCATCCTGCAAAAGAACTTGCAAATAAGCATAGGAGTAAACCTTATAGAAATAAGCATATAGGTTTCCTTTTCAAACACAAACTTACAGTGGCCGCACGCCAGAGTCTATATTTCTTAGAAAAACTCTATCACTGGCGTAAATGAAAGAGGCAGTTTGATTTGTGGTTAAAGTAGTTTCCATTCTACTTCCACTGTAACAAATGTATTAATTCAGCTCAGACTTCCTCCTTCTGGCAGCCCTTTTGCAGTAAAAAGAGAAATTAGAAGTTCCAGCCAAATACCATACCTTGAACTGACCCACTTCAATACATAAACACTTTTACAACATGTTTATTCAGGTGTAGCACTTTAAATTGGTTTAAGATGTTTCCAGTGACAGAGAGCCCCGCAAAGGCAGGAGAAGAACTGAGAAAGTTAGCAGTTATGGAGCAGAGTAATTGGCAACATATTCTGAACAATTTTGATAATTACTTTTTTGACTGCAAGGGAAAACTATATTTTTTGAAGCTTCTGATTTCATTTTTAATGGCTTTTTAGTCTCGTGCTTCTTTAATTCTTCTTTTCATGTGAGTTACTATTAAATAATTTGGTAACGTTAATTTCTATATGTTCCAATCTTCTCTTGCAAGTCAGATATGAAAAACTGTACGGACTATTCTCTATTCATTGCAACATGGACAAACTAGCCTCTTACCACAAAGTTCCAAGTTTCCCCTCATTTCTACAGGGAATATTTTTACTATTTTTCTTTATTTTTTGTTCCAATGACTTTCAGAATTTTAATTTTATCTGTAAAAGATTAATACCTTACTGGTAGACATTTTAAGAATACTATTAGATTTATATACTGAGGGCTGTAAAGATGTGTGGAGGTTTTCTGAATTTAAATCTAGGTTCTCTGAATTTACAATGGTGGATATTGTGTGCGAAGCAAAATATCCTTCAAACCGATGTGAACTCCCTTTAAAATAACTTTTAATATTATTAAGTTTCCTCTGGGTTTCCTTTAGACTTCAGCAATGAGATGGCTATTAAGATTCCACAAGTTAAGGCTTACTTGGTTATTCAGGGTGCAGAGATATGTTATAAAAAAATTAATCCTGTAACCCACAGCCTTTTCACACACAGAAACAGCTTATGTGACTTTATTCCCTTATTTGCTCAATCTTTTAAGCAGCCAACCTAAGTTTTTAGGACCCATTTGTTCAATTCATCGACTTTATATGCCCTGAATCTGCTTCTAGTGCAGTCAACAGGAAAAATTTCATTGACTTCTGCGGGTTCATCGTTAAACTTTTCTCTCTCAGTTTATCATATACCTTAGCTCAAGTGCAAGTTTCAGAAGACGAAGCAATCAAAATATACACTGCCCTTGAGACATTATATTTCTTCCAAGGAGGATCTCTGAACCATTTGGTCTGGAAATTCAAATCACATATGTTGTCTCCATTTTAGGTTGCTTCTGTGCAAAAGAAAGTTTGCATTTACAGAACCTCGATTATCCTTTATTATTAAAAAAAAAAGTTAAAAAGGTAAAAAAAAAGGTAAAAAATAAGTGTGTGTGTGGAGATTTCCTTCACTCTAAGAACATCAGAGTGAAGTATCTGCATCAGTGTGCTATGGTCTTGTTATGTGGTCCTCACCTTTGTTAGAATTGTGGATTTCAGAATACAGTAAGAAAAATCTTTCTCTAACCTGATTTGGCTTTTGCAGCAAGAAGTTTCACTTTTAGTAAGTGGGTTTTAGCCCATCATTTCTTGTAAGCTTTTAGAAAACTGTCAGCTTTGATGACAGCTGAAAATCCAGATTTCTCCAGCACACAGTTTTTCCATACTGTGGTATTAGAGCAGTATTTTCTAAAATCAGCTGAGTGACACCGGCTGACCTGCTTAACTACAGCTTCCCTTGGAGCTTCACCCACATGAGACTGGTAAAACCAAACCAGCAAGGTGTGTCTTTGCTTCTCTTGAACACCTCTGCACAAGAATTGAATGTTGTCAAGAATACTAAAACCAGGTTGGTTTTATACTTCCATTGTCTCTTCAATTCTGAGAATTTTGAGACTTTTCTTTAGACTTTAAAAGAACAGGAAGAATAAACTGCAAGAAAAAGCAGTCAGCTAGTGCTTACTTCGCTAAACCAAATGACTGTAAAAATGACAGCTAGAAAAAACAAATAAGCTCAAATAACACTTTGTGTGGGGACTGTCCAGTGCCTTTGTATTCCTCCCATTCTGGCATGCGATTCTCAATCCTGCTATGATAATTTACTGTCTCTTCTCCATATTGACAGGTATATTTGGAGACTAAGACTTATTTAAAGCATTATGTTCCAAATCTGCTGAACTCCTTAGTCCTTATTCATATGATTTTGAGTCTTTGGCAAGATGCATTTGTTTGACTTGGCATTTAAACATTTTTGGCTTTTATTCTATTTGATAGTAAAATGCCCTTAGCAGTTTGCATAAAAAGTTGTATGGAAGTGCCAGTTTGACTGATTGAACTGAATAAATATTATTTGCCTTTTCACGTTCTGTTCCCTTATAATAAAGCAATCACTGTTGCAAAAATAACTGTGAAGTTCAGCTTATAAAAAGGTGCTGCCACAACAATTCTGATTATTTTTCTCTTTTTTTTTTTTTTTTTTTTGTTGTGTTATATCAACAGAATAGGAATAGAATCATAACTGCGGAGCTGTTTGCTGTTTCACTACATCCATTTTTCTGATGTGACACACAGTCATATCATACAATTCTTTTCACGAACTGAAAGTTCCATCTTAAAAGTTCATTTTCCCCCCTCAGCTGCTCCAAATAGAAATGCAAGAGCCCTTGCAAAGAGCAAGCTTTCAATAGCAATCTGTCTCACAGTCCTGACCTGGAGATATTGCCTGGTTTTTCATGACATTCAGAAAGATGACTTCTGAGATCGCCAGTGTGGATGCCAGTGACAGTGGTAAGATTTGTGACTTGGCTGTCTCTCCTCAGGCAGTATATATTTTATGCAAGGCATTGAGCAGACACTAATTTTGCAAGAGCTTTCAGCCATTATGCATCTTGGCCAGATTTACACTGGCAACACAGGACAATGAGTGATTCCAAGATCCATTATTTTGTCCTGAGTCATCGAACTGCAGCAAACCACTCATTCTGTTACGAAAAACAAGCACTTATTTATTTTCAAAAGTGTTCAACAAGCCACAAAACACGTTTTACAGATTAACCACTACTGCTAGGTCACAGTAATTATTTTGGTAATAACTTTATATATTTGTAGATAGAAATGAAAACTTCAGTGTTGCTGAGAATTAATTTCTGGTTTGCTGAAAAAAAAAAAGAAATTCCAATGCCACACCTACGGTTTCCTCCTCGTGTGGAGTGATATCTGAAATGAGGACTGGGAAAGGCCTTTTGGAGAAAGACCCTGAGTATACAAGGTCCAATACCATCTAATATTTGCGCAAAAACTGTCCTGAGGCTCTGAGCCTGAAAGCTTGCAAAGTAGTTTCCAAAATTAGGTAGACAGTTGTGTGGTTTCTCATGCCTGAACAGCGCTCTTGAGAGTAATTTCAGCGAAACAAAAGAATTGAGGTAGAGTTTGGCTATCGAGGCTTAAATGAAGGTTTATTAGAAAAAGGAGAAGAGAAAGCCTAGCAATGCAAACATGATGGTCTGTATATAAGACATCTTCAACACTCCAACTACAAAATATTTTATATTGTCTCTATTGTATCATCTACATAACTGTTATGCAAACTTTTCCTCTAGTGGACACATTTATCTATATCAACATAAAATATGCTTTTGAAACAAGCTTAATGTGTTTTATTAACTCTTCCCCTCCTTGGAGGCTTTCAAGAATTCTGAAAAATGGGTGGTCTTGGATGGTCTGTTCTGTATTTCTAAGGCTTCACAGCTTTAGTCAAAACTAAAGACTTAGGTTTTGTTTTTAAAAATGTTACATGTTGTTGTTTTGATTCAGTTCAGTTGGAGAAATTTTACATGGTCTTTTGTGTTGAGTTTGGTATTAATAAAGCTTGTGAAGAAAGTATTTGGGAATATGTTCAGAGCCATGTTATGCTGTATAATGTGGCAGTACCATGCATGCTTACACAAAAAAGTCACATATAATCTTACACAAATACACTAGCTAAGTACTTGATTTATCCTTTCAATTTAATGTACTTAGACTGTGAATGGTTTGTAGGAGTCCTAGGGTGGGCTTTTCTGCACAGTTTAAAATGTGTTCAGGAAGATAATAAACCAAGGAGAGATTAGATTAACTGGTCATCCACCAAAGGATAAAATGGATAAAAGCCTTCTGAATGCAATGAAGCACAAATGCTATCACCTCTAAATTGCTGGTACTGAGAAGCAAATGTATCCTTTGTCTGTCAGGGAATGCTGCACAGCTGTAGAGCCAGGACCAGTATGCACCGGTATGCACCAGTATGCACTGGTGAAAGGAGAAGGGCAGGAGCCCATCTCACCTCCCTGAGCCTCCTGCTTAAACTGTGCCCTTACGAAGGGCATGTTCACAACACTTCCTACAAGCAGGTATAAGAAAATGCTGATTGTATTTTTGGCCCAACTGGAAAGAGGGGTTACACCTATCTGTGTAAGCTATAGAGTGCCCAGGAGTGCTCCTAAGCACTGGAGCTGGATCTTCTGCTCCGCTTGGGGTGGGAGTGTGCTGCTGGTGCACTTACATCCTATGTCAGCTCCACCACAGAGTCCCCAGCACTCCAAGTGCTGCAGAGACCTCTCCTGGGGGGTAGCTGCCATGGAGTGACCCTATTTTGGAGACTCAGAGAGTCATCCCTCCAGCTTGTTTCGCACCACAGTATTACAGAGCATGTTGAATTTACTAGTGTAACTTTGTCCAAAGTCAGCTCTGAAGTAGGACTCATGTAGCCGTACTTAGGCAGTGCTTGAGCCCAAGCTAATAAAACCTGCTGAGGGGCAGGATATATTAGCTTGGGTTCAGTGCTGTGCTAACATGGCTATATGGCTTCCAGATGGCTCAGAATTTAGGCAGAGCTATTGCCTGCCAAAGTCCATATATATATCAATATAAATATGTGTATCCTAAATTCCCCCACTGTAAGGACACTAATGAAGGTGAACTCACTGCTGATACTTTGTCTTGTAAATACCAAATCCAAGAGACTTAAATGTAACAACCTGAATCATCCTCCAGAATACCTGATGGCTACCATGGTGATGTAAGTTGGGTGCCGAGGTTGACTGGGGGCATCCTTGGGATGAGATTGATAGCATTTTGTGTTGTAAAGGTGAAGCTAAGGCAAATGTAAAGTATGCAGCCAACTCCCTGAAGAAGCCAGGACACTGCCACAAGTTGCTGTGGGTTGAAAGCAAGGCAGCCACCCTCTGCGACACAGACAATGTGGCCATGCTGCTTCTCTGGAAGCTTTGTGGGAAAAGGGGTCTTGGAAGAACCAGGCTGAAAGGAGTAGAGGCTAAAAAAAAAAGAGAGTGTGCCTCTTAATGTGTTCCCCATCATCGCTGGAGAAGGACCTCACCAATTCTTCCTGCAGCATGTAGGATTAGGACCCAAACCCCCTTCCAGGGGACACATGTCAGAGTGTACACAAATATGTGCTGGAGAGAGAATTAGCCTTCCCCAGGCCACATTTGGATCAAGGAACCTGTTTCTTTCAAGTTTCCTTTTGCTCTGAGGGAAAAAAAAAATACCTGAAGTAAGAGTCAGAGTTGGGGACCTGAGGATTCCTACTGCCTGCCCACCTCAAACAGCAAGAAAGCCCAAAGAAACCTTCCATAGGACTATGTGGTAACAGAAATCACCTTAATCAGCTTGGGATTTTCAAAGTTACAACCAGTTTCCTCCCCTCTGATGCGCAGGCAGATGGAAAATAACCAAGACCTGCAGTAATCTAAGGAAAGGCACTGAACTACGTGGCCATGGGGGCTACCAAGGATGTTGTATTGACAGCTGTGCATATGGAATTTCTTTTATTCTTGTGCATTGCCAATAGCCATCATTACACATTATCTCCCTCTCCCATTTTCTGTAGAAAACCCTAGATTCTCTTCAGCAATGATATAAACAGCAAAAGGAATACTCTTGCAGATACTTATGCTCCTCCAGTAAAAGTGATGTACAAACTGTTGCTAACTTACAATTATAAAAATACAAAGGTACTAATTCACCAGTATATGTTTTAAGTCTTAGGAGACATATGGTATCTATACAGGAAAAGTGTCTTTTGATACTTTTGGAGCTTTTTGAATTGTTTCTGCATCTGCATTGATTTTATGCTGCAATTCATCAGTTCCATCAGTGTGAAAACAAGCACCTCTCATTTTAAACACCATGGAGAGTTTTGGTGTCAAAAGGAGGGAATCAGCCAAAAAGGGATGATGCAAAATATTGAGGAGACGTTAAAAAGGAGAATCAAAAAAAAACCCTGATCCTTAATTTACCACAGCCCGAGGGAAACAGTGCATTATATGTTGACAGCTTCCATATGTGTCATGCAAACCTTTATTCTTACTGTTCAAAATATAACGTCCCATTACGAGAAAAAGTCTACATTTCATGCTAAAATGAGGCGTATGATACCAAATACTGTCTTAAAGAAAAAAGAAAACACATTCCAATGTCATGTGGCTTTTTGTACTTTTTCAGCATTTTCAGAGGGGGAAAAATACAACTTGCAACAACCAGAAATTCTTCCAAAGTTTTTATCACACCGCAATATTAAATAGTTACAATTTTTTTTATTCCTTGTGTAGACATTATTATTATTTCTGCACCATCTCCAGGGATTATCAAAGATATATGTCTATGCAAGTAATTGCCTAAGAAGTCACTGAAGATAACTGCAAGAAAGATTACTGTTAATGGTAATGATAATATAATAGCACCTTGTGGTCTCAGTAATTATTGGCACCCTATTTTAAAGGTGCAAAAATTAGTGTATATTTGCAGACCTGATTAACCAGGGCTCCAGTGTAGCACCTGAATACCCCAAACATGGATTTTCTGATTTAAGAGAATCCCATTTAGTTTAATGGTCTGCTGCAACAGAAAGGTTAATGGATCTGGTCTTATCATAAATGTCTCTCCAGTTATGGGGGTAGAACTCCTCTACTTCCTGTAAACTCAATGGACAGCTGGAGGGGAGAAGAAACATGCTTCAGATCCATATGGCCTAAAGTTCACTTGAGCCAAGGTAAGGGTTTTTTGGTTGATTTGAACCAGTCTCCGAGCTTTCATAGAAAACTGGTTGGAGGGAAGGTGGGTGGGGCTCCCTGGGTTACAAATTGAGTCCACTATACTGAGTCATGTATAAAAATTCATGTTCCATCTGTACACAAACATGTCATTCAACTGCTGGTGTTTCTAATAGCTTCCAGAAGTAACAGCAACCCAATAAAAATAATCAAAGCCTTAAGAGCAAAATTGTAAGGGCATGAAAGGATGATTTGCCTTATGCTAGGCTGAAGTGGTATAGCACAGGTTTTCCCTATAGTTTTGAAAACTTTAGTCCCTAGAAGGGCACTCTTCTTGCATGAATAAACTTAAAAGGGAACAGAAAGAGAGGGAAGAGGGGAATTCCCTATTCACTCAAGGAGCTGCTCTGAGAAATTCAAATAAGTTAGGTGCAGAAGGTAAAGCTGCCCATGGTTTTGGAATTTAAAATAGAAAATTGCCTATCACCTTTCTGATCTTGGGAGTAGGACAGGGGAAATATTTACATAAACTGTTCTTTTACAATTTCTTCAGTGTATTAATCTAAAGGTTTCCTTTTACTCATACAAACTTTCCTGCTGTATACTGAACGGATATAATTTTGAGGCTAGAACCAACAAATTGCTGTTTCCAGGGTTTCTTAATGAATGCCTTTCATGGATATTTAATTTTCAAGAATTTCTGTATTTGAATCTCCTGGAAAAAAAAGTCAAGGACGGAGTTTATTCTGGAACTGGAAAGCTGGCCAGAAGCCAGCCCACCTAATTTGGATTCCTGACGGAGGTGTCACCTCTCCAGAATTTTAAGGGCTTAAAAATGGCCTCACAAACCCAGGCTGCCTAGCAGAGCTGCTCCCTGTACAGCCTGAGCTCTGGTGCTGCTGCCTTTGAAGGCTGGTTGAAGGCAGCAACAATGTGGTCTACTTTACATTGCTGCCTCCCTTTTCCACTGACTGTACTCTGACCATATAGGCAATATTAGGTGTAATGGCCGCCTGCTCTGCTTCAAGCCTGACAACTCCCTTTTTAAGCATCATGCCTAAAGAAGGACACATTTTGCATAACTCTCCAGCAGCCACAGCACTTGCCGAAAAAGTATGGGAGGCTTTGTTCACAGCCCAACTGAGCCTGAGGGAGAATTCAGATTAAAAACAATGAGAAAATGTAGTCAGAACAAAGGAAGAAGAAAAAAAATATTAATCCTTACACCAGGGTTTCTTCTGCTACTCATTAACTTTATGTCAGCTAAGGTTTAGTTTAACTAGCATCATAGATCCCTTGACCTCTGACATAAAAAGGGTTTTGACAAGAAAGAGCTAAATCTGAAAGTTTGCTTGTAAAGTAGTATGGATTAAGTGAATCATCACAGAAAAATAAGTGTATAAGTCTCTTCTTATTGGTTTCTAAAAAAGTTTAAGTAACGAACATTTCTTTGCATTGAGATGCATTTTCACTTTTTAATGACGAGCGTAATTATGAATAATGTAGTAGCCTAGTGAATTTGTACTAAAACCTCACAGCTCTGACTCGTTTTGATAGTGTTTCAATTTTTCAGCTAATTAAAATTTTCAGTATTTCAAATTGTTAAACTATTTCAATACAAAAAAGTTTTTAGATTAATTATGTTTTCAAATGATAGAAAACCAATCCCTACATTACCTATTGTTAACCGTTCCCCAACTTCTGTATCATCAGCTATGAGGTTACCTCCTGGAGGTACCTCCTGAACTCTCCTGAGGGTTTCTTTCTACCTTTCTCCACACATCAGCCCAAAAAGGTCTTTAGAAGCTTTCTAAATAAAAAAATAAATAAATCTACAAATCTACACACAAACTTCATTTTATATTTAGGAGATTTTATCCCAAACTTCATCCAGTCAAGTTAAAAAACACCCATCCAGAAAAGATTCCCAGCAAGAGATGGCAAGAGTGTATATGGCGTTATTATCTTACCGTCCACAGTTTCAGCACAGAGTTGCAAGCCCAGATTGTTCTGAGGATTAATCACCCAGTGATTGCTGGTCACAGTAATGTCAAACACAAACCAGCCCACATCAGAAGCTTGAGCCTTTCTTGTGTCTAACAGGAACAAGTCTGCATCCCTAAGTTAAAGAAAATAGAGAGTTAAGGCATTCAAATATTATATAATAATAACTTCCCAGAGTCCAAATGAATAATCCTTTGACATACCCTCGTCAGGATGCAGTACAGCATGCGCTGTAGCTAACGTGTAATTGTTAAGTATAATACAGGTATTTCCCCTGAGAGGCCTTTCTGAAATGAGTCTCAGCATGTGAAAACTACGGCACTCTGGAAAATCTGAAAAATCCAGCTTCCTGATATAAATACACAAAATGTATAGTTGAGGTTGTGTATGAAGGATTCATCTTTCAGCACTAGAATGTCTAAGGAAGATTAACTTTTATAAACCATTCAGTGTAAAAGACAAAAAATGTCAAAATCTCGTTCCAATTTCAACTAAAATTCAAAGGCATAACATTGCTTAAAAAATCTTTTATTAATAACATATGACAGCAGCTATATCATATAACAAAACATGAATAGATGACAGTTCAGATAGTTTCAAATTAGTACAGATGTTTAGAAAATAAGTCTCTGTATCAAAGTAGAAATTATATATCTATTCAATAACACAATTATTGCATTTTAACCCTCGATTTCCTGGTATATTCTCAAATTTGTTCCCATGAAAATCTTCCAGTAATTCAGAAGGGCTGCTCAGGGGAGTTAGTATAATCATGTTACTAAATGTTTAGCATGGATCATTTATTTGTTCTTTTTTTTCACATATCTCCTGACACAATTGGTTCCAGAACCACATCTGTAGTAAAATAATTTACTACAATGACCACAGCAAACCCAAGATATATAACTCTCATCATTTTAATTTAAAATGCTTCTACAAAGCAGCATGCATTATTAAAAACTGTTTGCGCCATTCAGCCTCTTAAACCTAAATCTATAGTTACAGAAACCTATTCCTTTTCTGCCATAAATAGTAATCGAAGCAATAATATACTAAACCAAATATTTTATTCCAAATTTTGACTGTCCAAGTCAACTAAAGACAGACTTAGCCTCTACAGACCTTGGAATCATTGTTACCTTACAGACAGCAATAATAATAAAGAGGTAAGACAGACAGAACTAATAGGCTTTTTCATAAAAAGTGGATTTAAAATTACAATTATTTTGTCACTTAATTGCTTAATTGCAACAACATCATAGGAAATTACTGTCTTATCTGGACTAAACACTGTAAATGTATGTAGAAGGTCTGATACATCTCGTGTGGCTCTTGAAACTATGGTTGTTCAACATGCAGGAAAATAAGACCAAATGAACTATGATAAATAGATGCTTACTTACATGTGAGAAATAGATGCATATTTGGGTTAAAGAGCTCAGAAATTACAGAAGAGTTTGGGGTTTTTGTAGAAAAAATAGAAAGCTGGATGGTTTTTCTTTCAAGTTACTTTTTTTTTCCTTATGCTAAAGAATAATCTTACGCTGGACTCGAATCACTTCCATTCTGGTAGGACTATGCTAATGACCACACAAGGAGAACACATACATTCTCCCTCTGGAGCTAACATGAAAACAGTCTTACAATTCAAAAGACTCTGACCTGTTATGTTAGCACTGAACAAATTAACAACGTACCACAACCTCATAAATAGTACTCTCTGGAGTCTTAAATGCCATTTTTTTACTCTAATAAGCAGTTGTATCGGACTTTAAAGCTGAAAGGTTTACTTCTGAATATGACAGTCTTTAAGATGTTTATTTATAAATATTTCTTGTATCATTCAGTAGATTTAATAGAATAGAATGTAAAACACTACAATATCACAGTGCTATAGTTTCACATTTGTCTTGTCTCCTCCTATAATATGTAATTGTTCTCCCACAGAGATTCTTTCAGTATCAAACTTTTCTGAGACTGATACAAAATGTTCTCAAAAGTCAGGACACACAATGTCTTGAATGCCAAAGCAGAATAGGGCTCTGCTCATGGTACAGTCCAGAAACCCCTATGAAGGATAATTTTCCCCCATGGATCTCTCCTCAGTGTGACTTTATTATTTTATACTGCAGCAGAAACTGACACCAAACTGTCTTTCGCATTGATATGTCAATCTTCTTGTCTGTCTTCCTACAAGCACAGTGATCTGGCTAAAGTAATAGACACAAAGAGGCAGATTGTTCTTACCCATTAACTCAGCAAATGAGCCAAAAACTAGCTGTGGTTACCTAAAGAAAACTAGAACTGATTCTTGAGAACTCATAGTAGAACAAAGAAAGCACCTCTGGACCAATGTTAATGATTTAGGCCATATAACAGCAATTTGCTACAGAAATTCAAAATAGTTACCAGGAAAAAAACCAACCGTTTTCACAATTGATAAAAACATAGGACTAAAACATGCCCCCCTGAGAAGGCAATGAGAATTCTGAGATCAGGATTCTCCCACTGGTGGCTGTCATTCACCTAAACTTCTCATCACATTTTGTGACATTTTTAATTTTAAAATTCTCCTTTATTCTGTGAAAAGAAAAAAATGATCACACTTAAAATGAAAAACAGCTGCAAATTTTGGCTCTAATTTAAAAAAAATATTTCTATTTAAAAAATAGTCCACAACACATAATAAAAAAGTAAGGCATTATGTCGTAAATAGCCTGAAATGCAACAGTGAACACATTCAGGCAGAATATAGCTGATTGGCTTTACCTTTCTGGAGGCTGTTTAAGTTTAGTGATCTCAGTCTGGTCCCAAATGGCCAGTTGTCTACAGCAGAAATGCTACCACAGTCAAGAATTTCAGCAAAAAGTCTGAGGGCAGAATGTCTAAGAAGCTCCAGATCTCCTGGGTCACTTAAGGAAGTAAAGGTGGAATAAACCATCTATATGTTCCTTGAAACCCAGCAAAGTTTTCAGCTAGATCAAAACAGTATTACTATGTAATCGGCCATCCCCATAACGCTGTTTCACCTCTCGCCTCATTCCAGGAAGCTGCTGTAGTATCTTAGTTCCACTTGAGGATTCCCTAATGCGGGAAGAATCCTTGGAGTTTAGTTAAATTAGTGGCTAGCTGCCACGAGATCATGAGCAAGGATTTGGTCTGTTGGACTACATTACTTTCGTCATGACAAAAGATCTGGGTAGGAGAACATTGACAGGGCTGCGTAGAAAAGTTTGCCTTGCCATAGGTTGTGCTTTACACACTTACTTAGAACAAAGAGAAAACTTCAGTCCCAAAGACTGTCATTTCAACAAACTCTGAGGCAAATTCAGTACATACATGCTTCAGCAGCCATGCTGCCAGAGAGGCAGAAAAATGACCAAGACTACAACATAATCCTTGGTCTGCAACTCAGAAACCCTACACCCTGAGCCCTCCTCGCCTGAAAGCATGGCAGGACAGCATTTGAAACTGCCGAGCTCTGTCAGACACCCACATGTCCTGTTAAGAGAAAGGAAGGGTGGAGAAGCAGAGTCAAAACACAGCAGCTTTGCTGTGGTATGGCACCTATAAGGAGTCAACATTATAGAATCATAGAATTATTGAATGGTTTAGGTTGGAAGGGACCCTAAAGACCACCTAGTTCCAAGCCCCCCTTGCCATGGGCAGGGACACCTTCCACCAGACCAGGTTGCCCAAAGCATCATCGAGCCTGGCCTTAAAGACTACCTGGGATGGGGCATCCACAGCTTCTCTGGGTAACCTGTTGTAGTGGCTCACTGCTCTCTCACTTCTCTCACCATCATGTTCTGCAGCTGCAGCTTCTGAAAATTTTGCACCTAAAATCTCGTGCACCTATGTGGGACAAATCTGAGGTGACAAAGTCAAGAATAGCAGTAATGAAGTCTGGGCCCCAAAGCAAAATCTGTGGCTTTTAAAAAATTAGGGAAAAAAAAGTAAAAAAAATATTCTTGGGAGCTCCTCTGTCTGGAAGTATCAAGAAGCAAGCGGGAAAAATTCCTTGTTTCTAATTTGAGCAGTAGAGAGCTTGTGGCCTTCTGCTATCCTGTCCCTCTGAGATATTTGCCTTTATGTACTCAGTATATGAGTAGAGACTGACAAAACCAACAATAGGAGGAAAAAACTTAGTCTATATCTGAAGCTTTTGTAGTCATACTGGTGAAATCAAATGGATGGTATATTGTTATGTGTCCCCATTTCCAGCATCATGCTTCAATTAAAGGACATGGGCTTCTTTGTCTATAAAAGTAAATATAAATTGTTTATAAATTTATGTTTATGTATTGGAGGAAATCAAGAGCATTCTTGAATGGTTTCACAGAGACAGTTGTCATTTTAACAAGTAATTTTAATAATCAAGTGTGATCTAGCTTCAGAGTAGTAAGCACTTTTTAACTGTCTAAAATAGAATAGAAACCACATACTGGGAAAACTTTAAAAAAAAAAACCAAACAACATAAAACCATCAAAATCTAAAAAAGAAAACTTCAAATGGGTTAGAAAAACTAACTTATCCCATTAGTTCTTAAAAAAAATCTAAGTTTGCAAGAGCTTGCATCACCATAACCTTGACCTGTGCTCTTTAAAAAGATATGTTTTATTCCTTCCCATTTCATTCCTTCCTCCAGGAAAATTCTTTTAGAACCTATGTCAAAAGAATTTTTTCAAGCTGAAGGCAGATTTAAAAAAAATATGCCACATAGTTTTATTCCAACCCAAATTTAATAAAATCAGCAGAAAGTATTCTGGAAGGATGAGTGCTTTCCCTCCTGTTGGTTCTGCTCCATTGATATAAAATGACCCCCTGTTTATATCCATAAAAATTTTATAACTTGATGTTCAGAGATCTCACCTGGAAGGTACAAGCTTAAGCTTCTGTGAGCAAAAAAAATTATTTGAACTCTGGCCCAGCCTTTGAGCTGACTGGTGATGGGGCTTTTTTTTCCCTCCAGAATACCCTGCAAGTTTAGGCTGCCATTTTATTTGCTTTTGCTAAACATGCCCAGGATAGAAATATTTCATCTGTTTCAAGATGAAGGAGATTTTTTGTTTATCTCAAAACAATCCTTATTTCTCCCACTTTTCTGAGAATATACTGATTTAATTTCAAAATCCAAATTTTGGGTGTATGTACCTTCTTTCAGAAGCATCTTGGCATTTCTACTAGCTCTTAATGAGATTTTTCGGGGATTTAGCTAGCTTGTCTGGTGAAATCTGGTCATTTATTTACTCAGATCTTGCAGAGTCTTGGAAATATGTCACACAGCTCTGCAAACTCAGAATCAGAGATTTGCTCATGTGTAATGCTGTATTTGATTTCATTTTCATTTATGGTGAGGTGCATATGTCATCTTGAAGTCAGATAACTTTATCTTTTAATTACATTCGCAAAATACTAAAACATGCAAAAAACCCCATGCTCCTTCAAACGTAAACAAAATTGAACAGTCTATCTGCCTTTATGGAGCTAAATGAATCTTGGCTGGTAGTAACTCAGCATCAGCAAATGGTGTATTTCCCAAATCCAGACACTTAGATTGTGCATACAACTCCACTATTTGCGCCCTGAAAACACGAACCCTCACCCTCTCTATGCATGGGCAGATTATTTGGTGAGGTTGGACATCTAGCTCTCCATAAACCTGGAATAAATTACACTGAAGGTAAGATTTATTCTTGCTTGGGATTTGCTGTCATTGCCTAGGAATTAAGACTGCACAAGCTATAGTGGTCACAAAGGTGCCTTGCCAAGGGTACGCCTGTGATCAGCTCTTGTCTCCCTACTTAAGACAGGAACATGAGACATTACACAACACGTGATACGTTCATGCCAACAGGGTACCTGTTTGGGTACTCCTTGATGATCTGATATATGCTAATCTGAATTGTTTCATTCTCAAAGCGGCTGTTGCTTCGGTCTTTGTATATCCGGAATTCGGCTGCTGTCACTGCCTCTCCATGCGGGATTTGAGTAAGGTCAAATCGAAACTCCTTGTAGTGCCTTCGCTGGTGGGAGAAGTCCTTGTCCCTTTCAACTGTGAGAAAGAGAGTCGCATGTAAATTAAAGAGGTGGAACAAATGCCCGTTTCCCATGATTAATGGAGCGTTCCTTGTGCTTGGGAGTAAACAAACAGGACAATATAAAACTGTGCAAATAATAAAACCACAAGACCAGGCAAACTTCCAGTTAAAGGAAATTCCACCAGCTCAATGTCTTCAGTTCAAAAGAAAAAAACCTCAGTGGCTTTTATACGAATTCCAGAAGCCAGAGTGGAAAGAATATCAAAAAAAGCTGAAAGAGGGCATGTTAGTAACTAGAAATATGGACAAACTAAGAACTGTGAAAGGATTTAGGACTTCACTGTAGCCATAAGCACAGCAGTAGTAATGTCAGAGCCATAGATAACTTTGGAAAACACTAATTGCAGCTAATAACTAGGCAGAGTAATAAATTCTGATGTGGTACTAAAGTCTACTGCAACAACTATATCTTTAAGCAACAGTTGCATCACAGAAATTACCATGTTATACTCTAATGGCATAAGTATCACCTTGCTAGCGGTCAGATGTCAGAGCCATGGATCAGGGCTGAGAGGTTCTGGCAGCCCAGTGACAAAGGGAGCACCACTTTGAGTGTAAGAAGTCCCCTCAAACCTGCTGTAGGTGTGCAGGTGCAGCTCCCACTGCTTCTGACACTGCCACAATTTCATATAAAAAAATTAACCTCAGCACTGTTTAATTCAGGATTGTGCAAAATTTTAAGTGGCATAAAAAGAGAATTTTAGTTTATTGGAGTTTACAACTGATTTGGGGCTAATTCCACTGTCTGCTGCAGTTCTGATCCTGAGTTAGGAGCAGCTTTTGCAATGGAATATGGGTTTTGATGTGGCAAGGGAACCTACAGGCCACAGTACTGGCTGATGATCATTTTATGGGATTAATACTTCAAATTTTACGGATGTGGAAAGGAAAATGATCCATGGTTTCCACTGCTACAGAGTGCAATGTACCATTGACCTGTGAAACACCTGCACTCTGCAAGAGAGAACTCATTTCTGAAGAAGTCCCTCCTGCCTTGTGAGATGGGTGCTTTGCTTTATCGCTGGTGGAAAAAGCCTAAACCACTCAGAACTGGGATTCAGCTCAGATAACCAACTAAATACTAATGGCTGCACCCAGCTCCACTAAATGCTCCTTCCTATAACCCCTGCTCTTTTATTGCATTTCAATATTGACAGTCCTTGAATCTGAGGAAGGAACAATGTCAGTTGTGCAATAATGCATATTTAGATAACTGTTACATGTAAAAGCTACAAAATGTGTATGTTATTACAATATATGTATATATTTATACTTGTATGCTTGTGTATATGTGTACACCTACACAATTTCACCTACATACACCAAGTGTGTGTGTATAAACACATAAATATATATAAACCTGTATGTGTGTATTATTATAAAGTATATGTGGTCTTATGAAATAGAAATGCACTAAAAGCAAAAAAAAAATGTTTTGGGCTTGCCATATAAGGATACAATTACAGACATATTAAAGTGAGAGCTAATGAAGGAAAAGTATTTACATTCTTTTCAGAGCAGTAGTTACTAGTGAAGTCACCTGTGTCCATGTCCTTTACAGTACACTTCCCTTTCACCCTTCCAAAAACGTAAACCATCCTTCTTTTCATTAGCATATTTTTTTCAAATGCGCAGATCTATGTTGCCTTAAGAACCACCAAAAATAAAATATATAGGCTATAAGAACACTTTATCTTTGGTGAAAATGAACTTTCTCCTGGCTGACAAAAGGAAAATTGTCTGCTAACTGTGAGGTTTCCTTGGCTCAAGCGCATATTTAGCTTACATGGCTTTGCCATCATATGCTGTGTAGAAAAAATAAAGCAGAAAAGAGGCAGAAGCATGTAAACTGGCTGCTCTGTACCTGAAGATGAATGGGCTGCTACTGAAGAGAAACAGGATACAGGCTATTTAGCAGCTCCTCTGCCCAGTTCTAAACTGTGAGATATATACAGAGATCTGACTTGAGGTTTGGGGTTTGTTCGCCTTGTTTTTTTCAAATGTCCATGTAAAGCCTTTCATTTTGGAGTGAACTTGGCAGAAATTAGCATATGCAAATGTATTGAACCAGGGGGTATTTTTCTAGCGCAATCTGCTGCAAGTTTCTAAGGTCACAACTGAGTATTTCAAAACCAACATCGAACAGATATGTCAATAACTTATAAATGAAAAATATATTAAAGGGAAACTTAATGTAGTAACACTTTCTGATATCCCTGGTTAGTATTTATTCAGCAAGTATTTTCCAGCATGTGAGGATAACTAAGCACTACTCGCTATGAGTAAGCATCGGAGAATTAGAAGCTGAATAAAAGGTTTATATGCCAGTATTCCCAGCCTGTTTCATTTTTATTTGGGTTTGAGGTTTCCTTTTGTCTAGTTTCTTACAAGTACATTCTAATTAGTACCATTAGTTTGGAAACAGCAATTCTTTCTCTTTGTGTTATAGTTTGGACAGAAATCTCTACAATACCCTGCAATACTGTCTGTGGGGTTCTCTCAGGACCACTCACAACTACTGAGAGAATACTGATAGCCACTTCCTGACAGGCTTAAAATGAATTATTACAGCTCAAACAGATAGTACTTAGCTGTGTTTCCATGTATACCCACAGAAGAGACAGCACTGCCATCTGAAGAGACACAAGTTCAAAATTTCCTGGGGTCAAGAGAGCCTTTCCAGACAGGCCAGGTTTTGGGACTAGCAGCAGCCTGCAGAAACGAAAGGCTGTAGGAAATGGGCACTGGACACTGTGGAAAACCCTGAATCTAGAGAGGTCTCACTCTCTGCAATGAAGTCAGAATCTCAAACTGTAAGTCTCGGTCCACCAATGGTAGAAGCAATTTTTAGAAAGCTAAAGATCCTGCATTACACAATAGACTGAAAAAAAAAGCAGTGGCTGTGATGTTGCAATATTGACTAATGACTAGGATAATAGCCAAGTTATAAAAGCAAATTGTTATTTATTTTGAGTATTTTAATATCCAAAATAATACACAAGTCTTGATGTCTTCTTCATCTACTAAGTGCCTCGTCAGGGAATATTGTGAATGTTCAGTAGGGTCCCTTATCCCGCTGAAATGGAATGAAGTGCAGGGGGCATCACCTCTCAAGTATTTTTATTTCGCATGCGAGAGCTTTTCAACACTGGCTGCCTGAAAAATACAGGGTAAAATTTTTAAGTGTTCAGTTCTTCCAGAGTGTTCCCGTGTCATTCCAGCTCTGCTCAGTTCATCTGCCAAAATGCATCTCTGTGGGACCGATCACAGCATCTAAAAACTGGTTGACCAGAAAATCAGGAAGTCCTTTTTAACCACTGGAGGATTATAATACTTTTAAGCAAAAATAACTGGAATATTATGGCCAGTGTTAATTGACCAGAATTCTTCATTTACATTCATGGATCAGGATTCTTCACATCAACTTTTTAAAACGCTATTTTTATACCACCTGAGACTAATATATTCAGCACTATGGTTACATCAGACAAATCATGGCTCAGGGGAATATCACAAACACCTGTGTGTAAGATGGGAAAGAATATTTTCCACACACATGGCAAACTGATGAAATATTCATACTGTATTAACACTAAGCCCGACTCTAAGAAGAAGGAAAACAATTTCACACCAAAAAGATAGTCTGGAAAAAAAGGGCTCTCATCCTTTACACCAAAAGAAAATGTCATGCATTAATTTTCATTAACGAAAGTAATTGTCTTCTTGAAAAAAATTACAAATCACATGTGTAATCACATGAGCAACCAGTATTTTACCAATTCAGATATAAAAGTCGGAGTAACTGAGTTTAAACAATGCAAAAAGTGCTAGCTATGAGTTTAGATCACAGGGCAGGAAGGACTGTTAGATGTGCTCTTTCATTAGTGATTAGTTCCCCATTGCTGTGTGCTTTGCTTTTCCTGCAATGGTTGTTATGTGGTGACATGCAGGGAAAGTGAAAGCTTCTGGGGAACAAACCGAAGATACGCTGGAATAAGCTGATTTTACAATGTCAGATCCCAAGATCCCAGCTGGATTCACAAATAATGAAGCCTCACTAATCAATGTCACTGTTTAACTACTAAATATACATGCCAAGGGAAAACAGAGGCTCTTACAGACTGTGTAACCGTGGGGTCATTTATGCTATTCTCGCTGAATTTCACTGTTTGACTCGGAATTCTTTGTATAAGCACTAAGTAAACGAGTCAGTTTTAATCACTTCAAGGTGATAAAGGTTACAGTAAACTGATACACTACAAAAGACACTCGTTTACATCTTGAATATAATGAAATGATAGTTTATCTACAGTGAACACTTGTGGTTATCTGACAAAAACAGGTCAAAGGTTCCAGGCGTTTTCTCCTGAAATTACTCAGTGCTGCCTCAAATGACTGATAATTGAAAGCAGGGGCTGGAAATATCAAATGTGGTAGGTGACAGATAAGCAACAGATTAATGCAAGTACTCTGTTACAGGACACTAAAAGGTCAGAGGCCCTAGGAATTAGCTATTGTGCTACTGTGAAAAGACAGACATCAAATAGTTTACCTCATTCTTGCTCTTCTTGCCAACATTCAAATTCTAGAAACACATTCTCTCTTCTATGATTAGACCATTTAAACTGACTCACTTTTTACAAAATAAGGCAACAACCGTTTTGTAGGATGTGTATATAGGAGAGAAGATGTGATGCTAGAGCAAAAAAAAAGAATCAAACAGTCTAGGTGTAACTATTTTAATGAAGTGCATCAAAGAGAAGTTAAGAAGCTCATTCATCAGAACAGCAGTCTCCGTGGAGGAAAGCAGATAACAGATTTTTAAAGACAGATTTAAAAGCTTTGCAAATTTGTTTAGTTTTTTACACTACAGAAAACAAACATTAATTTTAGAAACTTAGATTAAGCTTTCCAAAACTTATTGAAAAGAATAATTACCAGACATAACTATTTGTCTAGGCACTACTGCCTTAACAGGTTTAATCTGTTTTATGGAATGGTAAGAATCCTGATCTCGACTCAGGAAATCTATTTCGAGGTCAACGCTGAAATTGATAAAAATAGTCACCTGTCCTTACAGGATTGTTTCGGACACTAGAGATGGCTGCCTAATACCCTCAGTGGAGAGACACTTCTGTTTGTTAAGGGTCAACTGTCTTGCACCAGCCTGCAAGAAGAACAGAGGAGTTTATCTACATTTCCCCTTTAGTCATCTGCAGTTCCAGAGAACAGGATGAAGAGACAAAGGATATTTCAATCCCTATCAGCTGCTTTCGATAACCGTATCCTAACTGCCAGGATGCTGAGTCCCCCCCAGTAGTGGGACATCCTGGGCTACTGCACAAAAGAAATGCAGGGGCTGGGGGTCAAAATAAGAAAAAAGTAAGTTTTTGTTCTTATATCTGATTTTTTTTGTTTGTTTATTTATTTTATATTAAACATTTACTGGAAAATCATTCACCTGAGCATTTTTACTACAAAGCTTCAGAGTCATACACCCACTTGCTTGTTCTCCTTTTAGTACCAAGTTGTCTGCATTTCATTTTATCCATTTTCGTCAGCAGAGCAAGGGAGGGCTTGTGCTTTCCTGACTAGCCAGTAATAAGGGAGAGGATTAAGGCTTAATAACCTTTCATTTCTCTCCTCGTCTCATTGCCCAGCCTGAGGTGGGAAAACATATTGCACAGATTTCAGTCATGTCTGTCCACGTGTCTTGGGGATGTTCAGAATTTACCTTCTGAACTGACATCTGTTGGGAACTTACCTCCAATCAAAATGGATCAGCTCATGCTCAAAGCCCAAGAACAGGCCTTTAAGGAGCACTTAAGACATAAGTGTAGGCAGAGGTTGAAGACAGTGTCCCCGCATTTCACAACAGAACTCATTGTCAGCATCTTAATTCCAATTCTGATCCCCTTCTGACTGAGGCAAAACTATTTCTGTAATCAGTGAGATTTTTGCTTAAATAGGGAGGATAACTGTGCAGAAACTACTTCTTTTTTTTTTTTTTCTTTGCAACAGTTCTGTTCCTTAAGAACTGCTTTAGTGCAGTGCTGTATATTTGAGTTTCTCTGTATTTATTATTATTAGACTGGTTGTATTTAAAGTAATTATAGATGTGGTTTTGAAAGAACGATGTAAATTGCTTTTACATAAAATATACTTTCTTATTAAAACACAAAGCAGAAAGCTTGATAGGTCAGATTCTGAAGCAAGTTACATTGCTGTAAATTTAGAGTTATTTCACTAGATTCTTTATTTTCAGGCAGTTATTGACATCAATGAGCAACATTTCGCTATTTTGCTTAACTAAATTAGGGACAGTTTGAAATTGTTTGATGAAATACCGTGAAGTTAGTGACAGTTTCAATAAATGAAAAATAATCTATTGTTTATTGAATCCAGATTTTAATGGTAGAATATTTCTTCCATAACTGCACAGAATTACTGAACTATATGAGAAAACCTTCATGGACTGCAACAGAATATAGAGCCAGAATGAAAAGGAAAACCATAATTTTAAAATAATTAAAAAAAAAAAGATGATAACATTGCCTGAAGTTTTTTCCAGTACCTATTGGTTTTCTTTCTTTATCTCTCATAGAAGATATGTATTTCAATATCCCATGCTTTATAAAAAAAATAAATTAGCATATTCATGTATCTTACCCAAGCATTTAGTATTACATCTTTTGAGAGTGACCAGGAAAGAAATGCTCCACTATTAAAATTCAAAGTTTTCAATTTTGTTGTAGTAGGCTGTAAGATCTATTGAATTCTTACCAATTAACAAAATGCACATTTGAAAAAGTCAAAATATTTTGGAACACTAAATCATTATTAAGGTAGATTCTGGAACAGTGTCATATCTGCTTTCTAATTCCCTGAAAACATACATGCAATGTCTTCAACTTTAGTAAGTGGTAGTCAGCAATTGAGCAAATAATGGAAGTTACCAAAACATGGTAGAATACAACTGTATATGTAAAAGAATTTTCACGAATTGTTTTAAGAATTAGAGCTCAGTACGTAATTAAAAGTTCTCAGTATTCACCCACCCTGAGTAGAAAAGAGTTCCCAGGAACTATATATCAGTGCCTGCCAGCAATTTTTATAAGCACAGACCTAAAGAAAGGCCTCAACCAAAGAGGCATAACTGAGCTCAGCTTTCTCACGATAATCTCCCAGGTGTTCTGTACACCATGAGATTACTTGTGATGCCTTCTAGTTACTTCACACTGAAATATAGCTAAAAGAAATGTTTTAATGAAATTGCTGGTCTTCATTCAATAGCCAATGTTTTCCTGAAAAATTCATTGGTAAACATGTGTTATTCATTCAGTTTATGCTTCTCTGTGTCTTCCAAGTCAAATGCACTTGCTCAACAAGTCAAAACAAGTGCTATGCTGCAGCTGCTCCAATAATAATTAAATGCTGGAAGGCTTTCAGTTGGTGATACAGAACAAGAAGTGGAAAAGCAACACTCTGCTTTTCTTACACTGGTTTGATCCTGGCCAGTGCAACAGTAGAAATAAGTAACCAGAATAAAGAGATTGAGTTTTGGAAGTGAACAGAATTATGAGAAGCTAAGTCTGGGTACTATCACAATCCTAATATAAAAGATAGTTGACAAAGTGATTCCTCAAAATATTGGTTTTCTTCTGGTTTTGACAGTATAATGCACTGCATCCTTCAGCTTCCCAAATGCAAAACTTTCACTCCAGTTTTTCAGGTGTAGCACAAAGCATAACAAAAGATACACCTCATATATGTACTTTTTAATTCTACAAACGGTGGCAGAATCTCAGCTGAATCTCCCTCTATAAATGTTAAAGTCCAGCTAGTCACAGCTCTAGGATTAACAGCAACAGGTCACATTCGGACCTATTTTGTGCTGTCAGTAGTAATGTGTGCCAAAAGAGAGCAACATCACAACCAAGGGTTTGGGAAGAGGCTAAGATTAAAAATAGCACGTGCAGTTCACTATTTTAAGTGTAATATGGACAGACCCCGTGATTTCTTCATTGTTTTAAGTCACACTATATTACAAAGGCACTCCAGTCACAAATACCTATTTTAAAAATGCACGTCTGCTAGGTTTTAAATTGTGTTCATTGTCATCAGTGATGAATAAATCTTTACTTGGAAGAATAAAACAGATCAAAGATCACTCTAATATGTAGTTCTGAGCTGATACATACATAGATTAGCTAATCCTTACATCACCATGCCTGAGGTTGTTAATTTTATCTGCACTTTCAATGATGCCTATTTTACCTGAGATTTGGCAAAACCAGTACATTTTAATACTGTCTATTAACAGATTACCATTTTTTCTCATGTTTAATTTTGTTTTTCTCTAATCATAGATCGTCACAAAAAAAACTAACAGTTATTCCCAGGTTTCTGACTGTGTACAAAAGTCAGGATGTCAGATCAACACAACCTCAAGGTTAACAAATGACAGGAAAAAAAAGATCCCTCTTGGGTTCAGCTGCAACTGAATAGGAACAAAAGTTATACCTCTGGGATCCAATGGTCAGAAAATAGGTGTAAGTTATAACTGTTTTGACACTGTAAAAGTATACAGATGGAACATAACTTCTGAGAAGGGTGAAAGGGCATATATCATCATAGGGCAACTGGCAGGGGAGTAAAAGCTAAACATTAAAGCCTATTCTGTCTTCCCACATCTCCTTAGCTCCTGCTCATGTTAACCCCCTGCTCATTTCCACCCAGAGGTGGCAAGTCACTCCACCATTTACTATTTGCACATGTTGTCTAATGAACGCCATCCATTACCCACTGTGGAATTTGTCAGGAGTGCTTCCATGGAAGTTGTGTCTGCATGCCAAACTGGATACAACTTGAGAGGCACTATTTTCTGCTTACCCTATGCTCACATCTGAGTATTGTAGTATTACTCATATCCATTAACACTGACCAAACATTCCATAGAAAACAGGCCAGCTGTAATAACGATGATGAAGGAAACCCTCAAGAGCATCTCAAGAAAAATGCTTTGTTACATATAATTAAAATTATTTTAATGTGCTGTATTATAGGTAGGATATTAAATTCATTTGCAAAAAATAGCTGATTACAGGCCATGTACTTATCTAGTGTCTCAGCATGGCTCAAATTAATTCAGAGTTCCTCAGATTTATGTTTGCTGTGCCCAAATGAATACTGGGCTAATCACAGTGCTAAGTCATCACCTTAAAAAGCAAAAATGTGAAGAGATTGGAATTTCATCTTGTAGGAATTGTTAGCCCTCCTTTTGAAAGTTTTGCCCTGTGCATGCTTGCATCCCCAACACCAGGGACCGACCTAGGAGAGCCTAAGAAACGGTGCTGAGAAAGAGTTATGGAGCCAGAATTGCAGCAGGGATGGAATCTTCCAGACATTACACCCGGGGGCAAACAGGAGGAAGCCGAGGAGGAAGAGCTGCAAGGGGATTGGGCAGTGGTGGTGAGGAGTGGCACTTTCAGATGCAGGTTTTAACAGCCAGTTTGGGAGCTGGCTGTGATTTTAACAGCTTGTTATGCTGATTCAAACCGCACCCTCTCCTCTGCAGCTCTGGTAGTCTAATCTGATCATGGTTTATTCTCACAAAGAGATTATTCACCCACATATAATGCCACATATGGAATAAATCCCCTCAACATGAAGGAAAAAACACCTTGAAAGGAACTTAAATCTTACCAAAGTTAGTGAACACTTTGACCCTCTTTCAGCAGAGCAGAAACTCACTGATTTTTAGTGAATTAAAAGGCCATCTAGCCATTACACTTGCAATGCCAAGGAAAGGAAAAACAGTCTTCACAAAAAAATATTTGTGGCATGAAAGAGCACAGATTAGATGCAGCTAACATGATAATAGGTGGTGATCCCTCATAGTAGCTTTACTTTGTTATAGGCTTGGGAAGAAAGACACAGGAGTCTCAAAATTAGATCAAAAGCAAGAAAAAAAAATTCCAAAGCAGAAAGAATAAGCATGACACTTAGATCATACAGAACTTTTCGTCCAACACTTGTCTGAGCAAGACCATCGCTCCACTCCAAGAAAAAAAAAAAAAAAAAAGTAGGAAGTTGACTGAAGTCAAGGTATAAGACAAGAGCAAGATCCCCCTTCTCTGTAACCACTCTGTAACAGGGTCACAGGACAGCTGAGGTTGGAAGGGACCTCAGAAGGTCACCTGCTTCAAGCTTCCTGCTCAGGCAGGACCACCTAAAGATGGTTGCCCAGGACTGTGGACAGGATTGCATCATTCCTTGATTTTCACTGTTACTCCACCTGGGAGTACATTTCTCATATTCCTCACCAAGTTACTTACAAACACAATACTCAGGCTGTATTATACCGCTCATAATATAATACTCAGCTTGTATTATACAATACTGGCTTTTCTCCACCTCTAATAGTTGAGGTGATGTCTCAGACCAAGTTGGGTCCCTTTCTAAGCAGAGGTTAAGAATGAGTAAGGGGCAGAAACCTGAAAACTAACATAGTGATTTTATTTCAAATGCAATCTTTTTGGTACAAAACCATTAAGAAAAATTGACAAGCATTTTGCAGCATCTGAGCAGCCTTTGATTTTGCAGATGTTTCCTCTAAACACTTGTTTCTACTAGGGCTAGAAGTGACTACTGCCCTAACCTTTGGTGACGGGCCTGATTTTCTTTTTCGGGTAATTTAGAACCATCCATTGTCCACAGCTGCAATCATCACAGTCTTTTCTTTTGGAAGCTTGCTTTCATTCCCATTTTGAAGAGACCATACTCCTTAACTGCAGACAATCTGAAGCAGAATGGTTTATTGGGGTCCACAATAATCTCATTGACCCAAGGTGATAAAATGTTAATAATAGAAGCTTAATTCCTGTACAGGAACAGATGGCAATGTAAACACAGGATGAACAGGTCTTAACTAATTCAAGAGTTCTGCCCACAGAGCCAAGTTTTCAGTTCACATTTATGCCTGTTTCATTGATTCAAGTCCTCTGATAAACCCCTTTTGCATTAGGTCTCTCCTGTATACACACACATGCTTGTAAGTACAGCCTCTCTATTTTTCCTCTTCTAAAGAAAACATATAAATACAGAAAAGACAAAACACAACTGCTGGGAAACCAAAACTGGACAATATATTGTTAATCTTAATGATATTACTCTCTCCATTCTGACCCTATGAATTGCAAGATAAACTCGATCTACCTGATATTCACTCCACAGTATAAACTGTCTCTGGATTTTCCATTACTATATATATATATATAATGAAATATATATGTATATAGATTTTACAAAATATAATTTCAAATACATATACATAAATCAAAATTTTATATATAAAAATTAATCTCCTTGTGCATGTGATCTCACTATGATATGCAGCCTCAGTAAACATGATTATTAATTCAGTAGTTTAAGAAGTTTAATGACAAAAAAAAGTACTTTTTTAAGACCTTTGTGGTTAAATTAGATACTCATCTTGAGAACTGCAAGGTGACATTAGTAAAGGAACACACCAAAGAGTGTAAGAGAAGAAAGAGCTTTATCCTGAAATAATACCTAATTTTAAACTATGATAAACAATACCATATTGTGTCACATTACACACAGCTCTCAAAATTCTCAAAAAATAACCAGGCCTCCTTGAAAGTAATCATACTTAATTGTATGATTTCAGTTATACTTACTATTGCTTAACACCAAACATTATGGCCTTCTGAATAACTTAATTTGCTATTCAGCAAATTTGTGTTTTGTTTTTAATCACAGCAGCTTGTAACTTAAATCAACATTTAAAAAACAGTAACTAGGCAAATGCTGAACTGTAGGTTTAGCTGTCACTACCTGAAAGACTTAGTACAGATTTTTAGCATTGCCCAAGAATAGTGTTCCCTTCACAGTGATAATCACAGGCAGTACTGTGTCAGTCTGGAGTCACACAACATAGCATTAATAACTTGTCTTCTTTATCTAGGATATGATTCATGCTCAGTGATAAGCCTTTTACAATAGAGCCATAATTATGTGTAGTTTACTACTACAAGTAATTAATTCTTCATGGCACTTCATTCTCTGATGCGTCTAATTATCAGTGTTTTAATAAAATAAAATGGAAAGCTTCATCTTTTCCCTCATAATTCTTAAAGTCTTGGGACTAGATTTTTCACTTTGTATTAATCATTTTACAGTTTCTATTCCTTTTTCTCTTCATTCATTTTAGGAAATAAAGTTTACTCTAATCTTATAAACCAAACTTGTGGAAAGTGAACTATGGAACAACAGTAGAGAAGTGTATATATATATATATATATATATATATATATAATCTTTGGTGAGAAGAGAAACAATAAGGTCAAGCCCATGTGTTTCAAAAGCCATTAGCTGTATGAAAAGCATTATAAAATAAGAAGTGTTTGAAGTTGCTTTCTGAGCCTTTAGAGTGCCCATTTTCAAGAATTGCATCTGTTTCTGGATGTTGATTTGTTTTCATTTTTGTTTCTTCTGCAACTACAAGGGATAATTGCTGCTCTTTAATGAAACCTTAGATGTGCCCATAAATCATCAACACAGAAAATCTCAGAGAAAATATTATACAACTCCCAAAAAGCTCATGGGAACTCACAATTCTGTGGAAGCATAAGGAGCTCTGAAGTTTTTGAAAACCACAGAGATCATTTATGGCAAAGAGGCTTGTCTCTTATACTATCATATGTGAACTTCAGCCCTTGCAGTACTGTTGACAGACCTCTCACTCCTTCCTTGATCTCTTCGGAAAAAGCTCCGAGCTGAGAATAGGAGAGGATAAGCCCTTCTCAGAACAAAGAAAATTTTGTGACTTTGTTCTCAGAAGTATCAAGGATTTAAAGACCTAATTTTGCAATCAAATGGATAAGGCAGAGCTCCTCCTGACCTAACGAGGAGTTTACTCAGCACCTCACACCACTAAATTCTGCTGCCGTTTTACTCTTCAGCTCTTCGGAACAGATCCATAAACTCTCCTCCTTATTTCAAAATGTTACAACAGGATGTAATTAAGTACAATTAACAAGGAGGTCAAACGGTCATCTGATAAACATTGGCCCAAACAGACAGCTTGAAAGGTCAGGGCTGCTAAAGCCACACAGTATTGATGGGAAGGAATATTATGATTTAAGGGGGGAAAAAAATCCCAATGACTAAAACTAAAGAGCTTTCTATATTATAGACACAAAGCCATGCACACAAGCCGATATGCATACACACATGCTTCAGAGAGGCACAAATCTATATTCAGAGAACAAGGGCTAGCCTAATGACACGTCATCTCTCCATTGCATCAGATCCCTTGGTACTTAATTTCATTGTTCCTTTTTCATTACTTTGTAAAACTGTCTGTAAAAGACTTCTTTAGTCCTTTCCAAACTAATGCTTGAGATCACTATGAGGAAACACAAGGTGTTGGGAGGCTTTTAGGAGCGAGGTATTTTACAAAGTGCACAGCCAGAGTAAAAAGAGGTTACGTAAGAAGAAGTTATTCCAGTGTTTTGCCAGGTCAAAGAGTGAGAGTGCAGAGAAATTAAAATGAACACAGAAATATTTAGCTATCCTCATTTTGTGGACCGGTGAACAGAGGTACACTGTTTTCATTCTGCATCTGAGCTCTTCAGGTTTTTCCTATTCGGTTGCTCAGACATTTCACTCTCTGACTCTCAGCTTTAAGTTAGGCTGAGGCTGGAAAAGGCTCACTGCAAAGCATTTGTGCACGTTTCATGTACAAGGCAACCTGGTCAGGAGTAGCAGATTACCTTTTGGGATGACAAGCATGTTATGACTTGTAGTTATTGACAGATACCACAGATGAGGTAACCTTGGGAACAACCTTCCCAAAGCTGTGATCCTGCTGGGTTTCAACCACCAAAAACCACCACAAAGACTACAGCTGTTGTGGGGTTGTACACTGTGCTTACTTTTGCTACCATGACTTTATCATCCACACTACTGTTTGCTGACTTGTTGGATTTCTCAGCTAATGTCCTTGCAAACTATACCACTAGAACCCCATGGCTCCAGGAACCCGGTGCCATTAGGTGCCATTTACCCACTGCTCCAAAATCAGACTGACAAATCATTCTGCGTCCCTACTTTTTCCTTTCCTGCAGTCTGGGCTTGCCAGGACAGAATTTAACACCTCTGCCTCCCAGACTGATGACATCCATATTGTTGAAGTCTAACTGAGTATCATTTTGAAATTATTTTGAAGTACCTTATAGTTGAATACCCCACCTATATTTCTTTCTCACTTAAAAAAAAAAAAAAAAAAAGGATATTTTAAATGGATGTGCCTAGACAAATTGATATTAATTTATAATACTTACTATGGATTATGTGTACAGCTTTTCCAGATAATACAAATATAGCTTCCTCAATTTGGCTACAGTCAAATACATGAGAATTAGAACAATAGTTTTATTTAACAAACATAATCTACAAAGGGACGGAATCACAGAACCACTGAGGCTAGAAAAGACCCTTATGTTCTTGTGGGGTCCTAATTGACCTATTATTCATCTATTGCTAGGTTACATAGAAATAAACCTAACAGAAGTTTTGGCTTTTCAAATTCCTATCCCCTTCTGATTGGCTTCCAAAAAGAGAGTTAGGTGGAGTTTTGCTTCTGCAAAGCCACTGGTTATAAGCTATGGATATATATCATGTACCAACACTGTCCTAGTAAGTTTTCTAGGCTCTGACCCATTAATAACTGTTGTCTTCAGTTCCCCCTGAATTACAGTGGGGAAAAAAGTAAAGCCATGTTCTGGCAAGGTACCACAGGTACCACTGAGCTGATAAAGCCAAGTTCTTGATCTATTGCACAGGAGCTGTTGCTCAAAAAGAGTTGGGAAGCAAACATTTAGATTCACCCTTTGGAGGACCTCTTGATAATAGTGGGAAGATTATAAGTGGAGAGCTGAGCTGTAAAACCTCTCCTTTTCTACTTGTTTTAAAGTCATTTTTTGTACAGAAACAAACTCATAATTCAGTACAAAACACAAACCATCTCCTGCTTGGTGTACCCCACCCACAAACTTAAATAATGTAGTCGTCAGGGTTGACAAGTTCTGCCTGCTGTAGCATTTCAGTATTTTATAGGAAATTTTAACCAGGGGTGTTATTTTAAGAGATGAGCAAATGGGGAAACCCCATGGCCTACCCAATAAAATATGAACTTTAGGTGCAATGGAGCACTCATAAATATGACTCGGAACAAGGGGATTCATTGTTTCTCCCAACCCCTTTTAGCTGCTCCTCTGATCTCAACCTTTCTGTGTACGTCATGGCAGCCCTCATCCTTTAACCTGCGGTTTTTAAAAGCTAGCTTCTAGGTTATTTATGGCTGCAAATGTTAGTAGTCCGTCTGTGTACTCCCTGCACACAAATACTGAAAGGTGGGGGGAGATCCATTTTATTTTGCAAGGGCAAAAGGTTGTGCCTGGGGAGTCAAGCGCCTGGGGAGGTTGAGGTAGTCACTCCACCACCAGAGATTGAGAAGAATCTGCTGCTTCCTTCACCTGTAAGGATCACTAGAATAAACTTATACCTGGTCTAATTTTATCTTCCATTTGCATGTTATCTAAGTTTATCATATTTTCCCTCCCTTTCTCTTGGGTTTGCACTTTCTCTGTCCATATGCACCTTTTCCCTACCATGATGATCTATCCACTTTTGTGACTCTACTAACCTGGGAAATGCTCCAGCACTACAACATCCTGCTCCATGTGAAGCACAGAGGTGCGGGACTAACTCTCCCAGTAATACCAGTTCTTACAGAGGCTCGCTCTTTGTTCTCAACATTTCCCGTGCCAAGCAGGTCTGTGTCCAACCCACACACATTGGCTGCTGCTTGCTGAGAAGAAGAGGGCTGTCCTCCCTGTAAGGCATGGTCTATGCTTTGCCATTTTTCTCTCATGCTTGTTCTCATTTCTTCCCTCTCCATCTCCCACCCTGCCGCCTAGTCTGACTGCTGCTCGGCCTTTAATCCCTTCTGCAGCCAAATGCCACTGACATAAAACTAAAGTTCAGTGACCCTGCCTAGACGGCAGGGGTTAGAGACAAGGGAATGGACAAGGAGGAGAGGATGGGGAAAAGTGTGGGAAATAATTATAAACTCTGGTAGCAGCCAGAGCTCTCCTGAAGCCCTGGGGAGCTTTTCTTTAGCTGGAGGCTGCAATTGGCACTTCATAAACTGTTCATTCTCAGCTATGTGGAAACACCAGATGACACCTAGAATGATCAGACTGTAATCAATCAATTTTCTGCAAAAGTCTATTAGTTTGTGGGCCTATGAAAGCAGGCTGAAAGGAACTGCCGTGGCTAAAAAGAGAAGAAAAAGGAACTGCCCATGCTGTAATTACCTCCATAACTCAGGCAGTATGTAGGCAGGTAGCCATGGTAAAATTCTTTGCATAATTTAACATTCAGAGAAAATAATAACAGGAGCAATAAGTGTGGGAGATCGTGTATGTGCCAAAGTTGTCCTGCTATTTAAGCAAATAATCTGGGGGTTAGGAAGAGAACCAAGAGGCTCTCCTTCCACCCCACGGCAGGAGGACTCCTCCCCTAATACCCTCTGCACAGAGGCGTTTCCAGAAGCCTCCCTCTTTCTCTTTCATGGCTAGCCAGAGTCACTCCAAGATTGTGTTTTCCTGGGAAAATATGTACTGTACAATACATACAATCCCCATAACCCCACCCAAAGTCTGTGTTTAGTCTGGAAAGGAGCACTTTCTAAAGAAGAAGCGGAACTGGGTCAGCCATTCTTCCCAATGGGAAAAATATTATTAATAATATGTATTTATATGTATCCATACATATATATAGCTTTTCACCATGCACGTCTAACCATCTGCTAAATCAGTTTCTCTTCAGTTATCTGCAATTTCTTTCAAATCTGTCGGCAAGAAAAGTCAGACAGTTTTATACCCTAGTTAATGGAGAGCTTGACATTTTTTTGGCTGGGTAGATACAATAATTTACTTGGATTTAAAGTGTTAACTTTGGCAAAAAAATTAATTGACAGTTATAAAAATATTATTTTGTTAGATGATATTTATGGATCACACACAAACCTGTTCTGAGGTAGAGCTATATAGTTCATAAGGTTCATGTAACAAGAGAGATTTCAAAGGAAATATAAAATATTTCAATATAAAACAACAAATGTAATGTAATTTAAAAAAGGAATATGGAGAATATTCCTTGCTCAAAATTAGAAACAATCCCTAACAACCTGCTTTGTCATCACACAAAAATTGGTTAAAACTGCCTAATGAATTGTAAGGATCTGGTGAGGATTTTTAGGGAATGTCATTCCGTGGGTAAAGTCCTTTTGTTCTAGAAAGAAATAAATCTGTTTTTCAAAAAGCTGACTTAATATTTAATTTTATTATATTAAATTATTTCATCATTAGTAGTAATTTCTAATGCCTGCTTGCATACCTAAGACACAACACAGCTCACTGACTGGGTGACAGAAATTTCATTAAGGGGAAAAAAAAGTCTTAGAATTTCAAGTGATTACTTGGCAACTTGACTTTGGGTGAAGATTAAATGAGACCTGCTTGATCTAATTTGCTTTAAAATTTATGCAAAAGAGTGAAAAATGCCATGTTATTGACTTTGGACTGCCACTCAAAAAAACTTAACAAATGTTCTCATTTTTTTCTCAGTATTTATCCAATTCCTTAATTAAAGATGTGGAGTCTATTTGTTATTTAACAAGTTTTATCTCCATAATAGCCTTCCTCTGTCCAAGACAAGATAATAACACTATTTCCGTCACTTCAGTTAAGCTTGTGTCAATATTTTCATTAGAAGCCTGCATTTAAGGGACTAAAACTGTACCACAGCCAAGGAAATTCATGTAAGGTTAAAATTAAGACAGCAACATCTGAAATACAGTGAAAAGGAAAAAAGAAAGTGTGCTCATTCCTAAGCTTTGAGGAGAGAAGTTAATGATCCTGAGGCTTTTTTGCATGTATCCTTCAAATCCAGCTCCCCTTCCACAGCTCCTGGCATTTTATAGCTTAGCACTCCATATCCCTCACTGATGATATGTTAGCTGTGAGTAGAAGGTTGTAGAAACTGAATTAGTTTAATTTAAGAAACCAGCTACTTTATACACTCCAGGTCTGATTGCAGTTAGGAATCCTTTCTCTTTCGCATTTAACAAAAATAAATTTTTGCAGGTATTCAGCCTGGATTGAGGTACTATATGTTTCTCAAAGTAGTCGTATGAAAGTTGTTCTCTGCCATGTTAGCATTCTCTGATGAACACAATGGGCTGTAAATCTTGTGAATTTATGTATTTGCTTAGTGATTCAGGTTTTAAAGGAGAACATAATCTTCATGACAGTGTATAAACTTTGGGTAGAGAAGCTGGAGAAATACGAACAGTCATCTGTACCTCAAACAGGCAAAATTTCCTTTGATTTCAGCATCTGATTTATGAACTGATCACAGCACGTGTAGGTTGAGGATTATTATAATTAAGATTGCAGAATCGTGTTGCGTGTAAGAAAAGAAAGGTTTTTTTCTAGCGTATATAGATTAATAAAAAAATCTCCACAGTATTGTGTCCTTCTTTAAATTAGTATTTGTAGGTCAGGGTCACAAATTTTATAGTTGTCTTCCCATTTGAATATTTGAAAGTAATTTTATAGGCTAAGAAAGGAACCATAACAGAAAACCACAAAGTGTATATATATTTGTCCCCTATCTTATAGAGAGTTCATATCAATTCATAGGAAAATATGGAGAAAGAAAAGAGAGTTGCTTAGCAAATGCAGCAATCCATTTAGAGAAAAATTTACAGATGTGTTGTAAACAAATGAAAATATAGACCATTTGAATTGCATGAGAAGGAACACTTAAGTACAGTGGATTTAATGATCACTTTGATGCTGATGGAAAATTCAGTCCTTGAAATGTTCAAATGTAGTTTAAAAAAGTGCTGCTTTTTCTCCAAGCCTCAGTCATGTGCATACTTTTTTCTTCAATCCTGCTCTTTTGGTGAGAGATGGAAGAGTAGGAACACTAACATTTGTCTTAACAAAGTCCTTCCTTAACTAAATTTTAGCGGAAAAGTGAGTAGGACTCCATGAGTATTATTTGCCTGTTCTCTGAGGAACAGGGTATCCTATATATGTCATTTTGGGAGACTGGCCAAAAAGAAGATGCCAGAACTCCAAACAGTCAGGACTTTGCAACAGTATAATAAAACATAACAACAGGGTAAATAAAACACCCAGTGAGGAAAACAAAGTCCTGAAATTGTAGTTGATATAATCAGAACTTTGAAAACCCCTATGTATTTAGTGCAGGATTTATTCTTTGACTGCTGGAACAACCCCAGTTAACTCTTCTGTTACACTCATCAATATTTATGGAGAGCTGCCAAGGCAAACAGTCTTATACAAAATACAGGACAAGATACAGTCTCTGTCTTGTCGTATCTTTCAAGAAAGAAAGAGATGGAAACACTGGTATAAATTCCAGGATAAAGAGCAGGTGTTTACAATTTTAACTTCAGGAGAAGTAAATGCAGTCTTGTTTTTCTCCTTGGTTGCTTGACAGAATCATAATTGCAATTCCCTTGATGATTATTTTTCAAATTTGTTTTTGAAAGTGAGGTGTTTGCAACTCCGACAAGTTGATTTTTATCAAAATTAGCATATCAGATCCAGTTCGCATTCTTTAATATAAAATTATTTGTTCTTGTCTATTTTTTTTAATTCAGTTTTTAATCTCATTCAGCCTTTTTAAGCTTATGCTTAATAATTCCTATCCAACATCTCGGCTACATACTTCGTTCTAAAATATATATCTTAAATTATTATAACTGGCCACAACTATATACAAAAAGTTCCAATTTTAAATATCACGATGATTAATAAAGCTTTATAATTACACCTTATGTAATTAATGGTGTGCAAGTATGAACATGTTGCATACTATTTCCAGAGCAGATTAATTTGATGCAAGTTGACTGAGGCTTCAAATGTAAAACTGGTTAAGTTATTACTGTGCTGCATCAGCATTTATTGATTTTAAGGTACAGTGTTAGCATTCACTTATCACTGCATATTTTTCCCCATTGTACATTAAAAGAGCTTGCCCTCATCTGTCACAATCTTATACTGCGTAAATCATATAAAATGGTTACTTGTTTCTGTGATTTATTTCATTTTTATGTTAATTATACTGAAACATAGGATTGTTTAATAAAAATGTTGAAGTTAATCTATATCAGTCATGAATATTTCTTACGCATGTTACACGGTGGAATGTGTGATAAACCACAATATCCAGAGTGTATGGAAGGGCATTTAAAGGGAATTAGATTCACTTAGGGCTGAGACACATTTTAATTTCACAGAGACCAAACAAAAGCTGGTATTTACACAGTGTGTTTTAATAAGTTAATGGTGTCTATTAATCATAATCACTGGAAAAATAAAGCATCTCATCCGCAGTTTTCATAGTTTAGAAAGGTAAGATACAATTCAGCTTCTCAAAATTACTTTCTCAAGGCAATACTGTTTTCCAAATGAAATAATATTAAAAACTTCCCAGTCAAGGTAAGACACTCAGTGGAAACGTGCATTATTCCAAAGCGAGTTTTTGTCTGGGGAAGTGCAGCAGGATCAGGCTAGGATATATATGACACTGAACCTTCAAAGTCTTCTACTCATGCTCTGCAAGAAATCCTCATGAAATCAAAGACATTTCTTGAAATCAAAAGCAAGGTCCCATGTAAATTGTCCTCCAGGCCAGTGATGAAATGGTCTGAGACATATTTACTGATGATATTTCTCAAGACACACAAGGAAAATATTTGCAGGATCAGGGTTTGACTAGTGCTTAGGAGATCACAGCATTTCCTATTTCCCTTATAACATTGCTATTTTAAATTCAGCTGACTCCAGACACTCTGGGTAAATTGAGGCATACAATGATAACTCAAAAGTAATACACAGGTAAAATGTAATTCTTCCTTAAAGGTGAGGGACATGTTTTTAAAAATCAGATTTAATTTTTTTTAGTCTGCAATTTCAAGAGCAAATATATTTAGAGTTGTGGACATATGTTACTCTTAAGGAAAAAGACCTCAGAATTGAACACCTCCTTATCTACCACGTAAGTAATGAAAAGTAATTTTATTATTATCACAACTAAACTCTATGGTGTCATTTTCCTAAAAATGTGAGTTGTTGAGGGTTTTAGAGTTTGGAAACAATTCAGTAGGCATAAAAGGTACAGAATGTGTGTGATAATCTGAATGCGTTTCAGAAAATGTGCCAGTGTTTAAAAAGTTTCTACAGAAAGTATTATCCTGAAAAGCAAGAGTTCATCAGATTTTGTACCAGCTTATCGAAAAACTTCAGGTTCTCAATTAAATCTCTTGGTATTCAGATCAAACAAGAAGGGGGGTTTTAGCTAACTTTATGAGTCCTGCAGCATTTAAAATACTTATAAAAACAGTAAATAGATTTCATGAATTATTTGCAGCTTTCTTAATGAAATTTAAGTTGCCTTCTATTACACAAAGCTGTAACTGCTTTTTTAACCACAACATAACTGGTAAGCATATTTATTATACTCAGAAGCCAATATAATTTAGTTTTATCAGTTTTTGTGTCTGAATTGATATAATTTTCAAAAGCATTCTTTTCTTGCATGTTTCTGGTGTTTAAATCTATACTTGTTATTTAATTTATTTATGATACGGAAAATAAGAACCATTGAAGACTCTGAGCACCTTGGCAGCATAATAAAACAAAGTCTGTGGTTATTAAATAAAAATAACAAAGAAACAGCAACAGATTATCTAAAAAAACAGCCATCCAGCTGAAAAGATAGTAGAACTCTGACTCTTACCAACAGAAAAAACACCCTATATAACCTAAGAAA